>JAYJLX010068718.1:0-27099 GCA_036873525.1 Chalinula nematifera | reverse complement strand
GTGTTATATGTGTCTATATGTCTGTGTATATATCCTTGTGTATACATTATATGGTATAGTATTGTTGGTGTGTTATTTTTAATGAGTGTGGTAATGTTGAGATGAATAATTCTATGCCATCAATAACTATCCACAGTATATAACACTCACTTTATTTACATGTATCGCTGTCACGAGTACATGTTTCACACTAATTAATTACATTCATTATTCACCATTATGTAATTAATTCTCTACTTTATAAATTATCATTTCAATTGATAAAATAGTCTACGCTTTAGATTTTAATTACTGTTTTCTGTATTATAGTGTAGCCAAACACCCATCGATATCCTAAAATTACCCAGTGATGATGGTATGGTCTCCTTTGGGAGAGGAGAGTTACTTAGGTGGCTCCAGGATAAGGTATATACCTTTTGATACTTATCTTATTTTGTTTAATATTATATTGTTATCTTAATAGGGTTACTACAAAGTTTCAATTGGTATGTTAGTGTATAATTAATAATTGTATTTATTCCACTATTTTTCAAATAATCTTATATATAGATGTTGAGCTATTTAAGAATGCCGTTGCAAGGAAGGGGTCAGTCACATTTCTCATGGTACAGTGCATGCCATTTGGTCCCCCTGGTGTTGGAAAGACATGCTTATACAACTTATTGACCAACAAGCGTTCACCAGGTGTTCCTACAACTAAAAATAAGTTAGGCAGTGGATCACTGAGCACGGATGTTCTCACGGGACGAACCATCATCAATGCTAGCGTGGGCTATCGAGATACAGCCAAAGCAATCGCAGCAACAGGCAGCACCTGGAGTGAGGTCCCCAGCCTGGATGAGGAGATCGCAATGATTGTTAATACTACAAAACAGCAATTTGGTGATGGCAGTGAAATGCTGTCAGAAACACTGCAAAGGCATGATTCTGATGTCAGTTCCGTTAGCAAGGAGGAATGCTCACCAATTGTTGTGGATCAATCATTAGAAGAGAAACAACTTTTCAAAACATCCACCGGGAATTTTGTTGTTACCAATGATGAAGCCAATCAAGATTTGGAATCAGTCGGCCAATTGGTGAAAAAAAGTGCAAAAAAGGTGGACACAGTTGCAGAAGAAGCCATACTGGAAACCATAATAAGGCCAATTACTTACAGAAAAGTAAATACTGACAAAGTTCAAGGCCTTTCAAAGGATTCGCTGACGATTTTTTATACCGATACTGGAGGACAGCCCGAATTCCAAGAAGTTCTCCCTGCCTTAGTAGCTGGCCCAACCATTTTCTTACTAACATTTAGCTTGTTTGCTCCAAAGCAAGTCAGTAAATGTTTTGGCTTATACACTACTGTAGTGCCATCAGATCCCTTGAATGCTTTATATAAAGTGAGATATCATTCATCTGAAGATCGTTTTGTGGATTACGAGAGTTCGTTTACTGTCAAAGACGTTCTCTTGCAGTGCCTATCAAGCATAGCTTGCTTTAAAGATGGTCAAGTTAATCAGCTGGCTTTGAATGAGCCCGACACTGCCATACCCACACAAGTACGATCGGCCCCTCCCATCAGTGTACTAATAATAGGCACCCATCGTGATCTCGTGCAGCAAGAAGATGTGGATAAAGTTGATCAGTCACTGAGAGAGTCCATAGCGAACGTTGACTTGATGGATGAGGGTTTGATTGAGGAATATGAATCCCAGAAGCAGTTGGTCATACCGATCGATAACCATGATCCTAGTGATGCTCAAAAGGTGAAACAGATGTTGGAGCGGATCGTTAGACGAGTGGATGCGAATGGTGAAAGCCCTTACAAGATTGAGCTGCCCCTTCATTGGTTAGGGCTGGAGCTATACTTACGGAAATCAGATCACTCAACCATGAAATATTCGGAGTGCGAAGCAATAGCTCGTAACCTTGACATATCAGTGGACGAGTTGGGAAATTGCTTGAAGTACCTTCATTACAAAACAGGCACTATTCGTTATTATGATGGCGTGGAAGAGCTCAAGGACATTGTCATTATAAAGCCAAATGTAATATTTTCTGCCATTACAAAATTGATTACATCAACATTCGTGCCCGAGAATGTTAAAGGGGACATGCAGCGTTACTTCACTCAATATGGCTTGTTCAAACAGAGCGAAATACAACACATCTTCATAGCCAACCAGCAATCACTTCAGCTGACACTCAATCAGTTTTTAGCCCTTTTACGCCATCTTAATATTTTGAGCAGAGCATACCAAGTGTCGCCGTCTGAGTCATCTGAAGGTGAGAAACGTTTTGATTATTTCCTACCCTGCGCTCTGACGCATGCTCCTGTAGCGGATGAATCAACTGGTTCAGCTGCTGTTTCATCCAATCCACTTCTTGTGTCTTTCAAAAGTGGATTTGTGCCAAAAGGTATTTTCAGTGGATTGCTAGCGTATGTTACTGGCCAACTCAACTGGGAGATCACTTGCAGTGAAGATCATCATCCTCTGCTTTATCGTAATCAAGCAACCCTCAGCATCCATCAAGAGATGTGCTCAGTAACAATGCGAGCTAAAGCCAATTTTCTCGAGTTCAGCTTAGAGTTTTATAAGAAACGATCCACCTCAGAAATAGATAGCTTGCCCACATTTTATAATGTACAGGAAAAAATAAAGGAGGCCCTCACGATCGAGTGTGATACGCTTAAATACGGCCAAAATTGGAAATTAGGGGTTTACTGTAGCATATGCCAGACAGCAGCATCTGAGCATATAGCAGTAGTTGATGCAGGCAGGAAAACAGGTTACTGTTCTGTGGTTAGGAGGCCATTTTACCTCACTGACAATCAGTACTATTGGTTCACACAACCCATCACTCATCAAGGTAAACATAATGTTATAATTAATAATGTATAATTATATTATTTCTATATACAGTGCCCAATGATGAACACACTGACATGCCCTTATCTAAGCCATCATACAGTGAGCAATCCAACCAACCTGCTACTGGTGCTACTGCCATGCTGACTGACCCAACCCACCCAAAGGTGAACCACTATTATTCATGTACTGTTATAGTGTTGAATATCCCCGATGGTGCATGCATATATATTAATATTCATTACATGATGGTGTATATGTATGCGTGTCATTAATGTATAAATTTGCCTTAATAGTATATAATATCATATTTATATTTGTTATTTATAGAGCTCTACTAGTACTACTGAGCAGTGTCAATTACTGAAACCGCTGGCTAATGCATACGAGTCATTAGGTGAAATGATTCGATAACTATATAAGTTTTATTGCTCGTCAACCTGAAAATGGCCTTGCTGGGAGGGGTTTAGAACAGTAACAATTACCAGGCTACAATAAATTACACACTAAAATATATCATGCACTCTTTTTAGTATATCCGGCATGGGCCCAGGGATACATATACATGGATGTGTCCATAATGATGTTTATTTGTTGTAGATGATCATGATGATGGTATTCCGCCACAAAAACGTCCTAAATTTGAAGCATCCACTCAAGGTTTATATAGACTATATACTGGATTTGCATATTGATTATTATAGCATGCTGTATAGTATAGCTTATCCTTTTGCAGAACCTGATAGCAATAATAGTTTGAGTAGTGTCATCAAACCACCCACGACACGTGTACTGGAGACACAATCACAATTCCCGCAAAGTAAAAGAAAACGCCAGATGTGCACGTGTCTTATTGTATGTATATACTCTATCAATGAAATTTTCTCAATACAGCAGCTCAAGGTGAACAACCCTTTGAATCCCGAAAAAGAAGAAATAATAAAATACATGTAATTATAAGTGGTCACACACTATTTCTGTCATTAATATTTACATGCATGTCGCAGCCATCATTCATCACTGATGTTACTTTATTGCATGCATCCTTTGAGCTTATTTGCATGCATAATCAAGTTATTGTTAATTCCAGGGTGGTTGTAATCCTAAGCGTCCCTCTACCCAAACTGATCATTACTCAGCTACTTACAGAATAGATGACTACTGCTTAAAAACTAAACAGAGAACAGGTGAATTTATATTCAGTTAACCTGAGCATGGGTGAACAATTATAGTATAGTCATGCAGCCATTTGTGTCGGCAGTGTCTGTGTGTATTACCACTATATGGATACTTAATAGTAACACTTGATGTGTGTATGCATGTGCGTAGTGTTTGACTGTGCAAACCGCGAGGGTTCAGCACTTAGTTCTTTCATTATATATTCATTTACATTGTGTGCTATGTGCACATGTATATGTGCTATACTGTATACTATAGATCTATAAATTATTACCCATGCACTAGATGGTCCGGATGATATTTTATCAATGAATGATCACAAAACATCTCAAGTTAATAAATTGAGAGTGAATTTTGAAGGCTTTCGAAAAAGAAGTGATACCTTAAAAAATGAAGTGAGTTGCCACACACATGCACACACTGCACACGCGTACGCCAGCATATTAGTGTACTTTATACTACATTATTTTCATACATCCTTTTATACATAAATTTTGTTTATTCCATGCAGGGTGTTTATAATCCAATACATCCCTCTACTATTGAGAGTTCACCTACTGATACAACTGTACGCAGCGTTCTGTTGAGGTACAAACCTCGACTCCTTGGAATAATAAGTGATCCTAATAAGCTAGCAAATGAACTAGTAGCGGAAGGCCTATTGTCACCAGATACTCAAGATCGTGTGAGTACAGCTCATGGAATAGGTCGTCATGACAAAGCCAGTATGATTATTGATGAGATTGTGAGGTACTTTGAGCAACATAGCAACGATTATAACAGATTTCTCAAGTTTTGTCAAGTACTCAAGGACCATGGTCAGCCAGGGTTGGATGAATTGGCAGAGGAAATAAAACAGTTAATGTCGTTATAATTTATGTAGCCATTAACTGCCATATATACGCATATAATTCACAATAATGTCCTTTTTAATTATTTCATTCTTCTGAAAGTCTTGCACATAATTAGTTCTTTGTTTTTTCAATCTCATTCTTTGAGTTTTACCATGTAACCATGCATGCATGCACATGAAGCTACAGTAATTAAGCATGTCAACAGTAAAACAAACACTACTGTTGTTTGTAATTCTTGCTAAACTTCATATTAGTGTTTACTGTTTATTTGCAATAATTATTTTCAACTGATAAAGCAGTAGTCAAATCTGTAAAATAAAAGATATCTTCAATACCATAAGTAAATTAATATAGAGACGATGATACATGAAATAAATAGGATATTAATAAAAATATATAATTTATAGGTTCTATATAGGACAGTTTGTCCAGGTGGCTTTAAGCCACCAATGGCATGTTCGACATACATGTAGGGACGGATATGGAACGAGGATCTGATGCATGATGGTGGCCGGACTGTATAGAAGTGCAAAACAGTCTGCAATGGATGAAAGATGGTGGTGGTGCCTATGAGGTTTGCCTCATGGGTGCTATCTTTTAGCCAAATGACTATAGAAGTAAGAAGCTGTGTTGGCCATACCTCCTGTTGATGAAAACATGCATGAGTGAACGACCCGTGTTTGATCTTATGGACCCGCTGGTCATACTATATCTCTTCTTCTCACATCTCATGTCTGTGGTACGTCTCCTGTATTGGGATGCGTGTGTTTGATTTTGAGAACGGATTAAATACCCTAACATCAAAATATGATCTTTCTATAGTCGCTCTCCCCAAACTATAGCGGCCACATCCAGTCTGGTATTGGGGGTCTGAGTTAGCACTTATGCGGTTGGAGACAAGGCTCTATACTCACATTCGAGCAAACCTCGGACAAAAGGGAGGCAGAAATGTCACATACATCATTATGACAGATAGGGAAGCCTCCAGTATATGGCAGCATTGCTACACTGACAAGTGCATGGAGTGTTTATATATTCATATCATGATTAAATGGCATGATTGTAATTATATATATAGTCAATTAAAATTAAGGAAGTGGCTAAGGCCGGTACTGCTGCATGGCTTGCACTGCTGGCTTGCACGTACTTTGAAACAGCTAAAAAGTCGGTATAGTCTATACTTCGGTTGTGTATATCTTATTAATTAACCCCACCCCTAACCCTACCCATAACCTCAACTATATAAAGCATAGACTTTTACTGGCACTCTAGACACTTTGATAAATTAATTTTCTTTTCAACATGTTGCTAGGTTCAGATCTAAGCTTTTTATTGGGATTAAAAGTAATTAAATTGGTAGAATTTAATTCCAGTCCAGTAAAGACAATACAGAAACACACTGATGTGTACAAGGCAACAGCTAGTATATTATTATATATATAGTGCATGTCTTGTCCTATCAATAGCTGAACAACCCTCATAACAGTAGCAATCGATCCACTGAAACTATACAGCACTATTAGCAGAATGCTGCCAAGGGAAAAACCAGTTTTAATCCGGCCTATAATTAAAACATAATAGAGATGGGACAGTAAAAAAGAGTTAATAGCTATAAACTATTAGTGAAATGGAATTTTATATAAATACATTATGCATATCAAACATAATATAGTGTGGCAGGAACTGTACATGATTTATACCTGCCTATAATTATGTTAAAAATAGTTATACACATAATAATTACTACAAAATGAAGGGGTTCAATTCTATACAATATAATTTGCGTAATCTTAATTATAATGACCCAATATATTATACATCATATAGAGTAAAGTAATTTATCCCTATATTCATGGCATTTGTCAGATATTGTGAAAATATAACCATATATACCTGAAAAAAAATAATACCAACCCTCTTTAACTGATATACAGTCTATTAAAAATACATGTATGATACAATCTCAGTATGATAAGTGTCTAAATAAACACAACACACTGAACAACTAATGAAGAAACACAAGAAACACTCAAATAACTGAGGTTTTTACAGTACTGAATTTATAAGCTAACCATGTACATGGTGAAACCATGAAAGGGAACCACACCCCCTATATATTAAATAATAAATAATATATACACTGTTAAAACTATCGGCGTGTGATCCTCACACAAAGCGTGCATGCAGTGACTATTGTGGCAGTTGCCATGGCAACTGCCACTATATAGTCACACGCTTTGTGTGAGGATCACATGATAGTTTTAACAGTGGCAGTACTGACATGATATTAAACACCGGGCTGTGGCCTATACTTTTCTGGAGTCCTTTGTATGGGGTTTTTAAACTGAGCCTCTTTAGCCTTCTTCACAAAATGTACATTTGTACTTGATAAATGATCACACCCTTCAATTTTTAGGTTTAATCAAAGCGGCATTAATAAATGTCCGTTTTCTTCCAATTTTTCCTTTAACCACCCACACTTAATATCCTATCAGTACAGTAATAAACTATACTGATACCCACACACCCTATAGTAATTAGACTATACAATATACTATCAGTCATACACAATATTGTTCTGAAAAGAACAGGTTATCAATAATCATAACCACTGACAAACACAGCAAACAAACAAGTATAATATGTCAACCAAGAATGTTTCTTTTAGTTAATATACTATCAAGTAACCAAACATGTACAGCACATCTACTGTATATGTATATATAGTAAAGTCCCCTAACTTCGGACATTTTAACAATAGCCAAATTATCGATAGAAAAACGATTCAAAACTTATATACGCATGTTCGACAAAATATGGCCAGATTTTATACCAATGGATTTATTGTTACCTTGGGAGCACTTTTTATTGCAACAAAACGGCCATTAGATGGAAGGGAGTCCCTGAAAGCAAAGCAGAGAGGGGGGGGAAAGGATAATATATAATTATTGCACACGCCCCCATTGAATATCACGATCTATTACTACCAAGGTACAGCAATATTCCATGAGGCCGAAGGCCAAGTGGAATCATACCGAGGTAGTAATAAATCGTGATATTCAATAGGGGGAAGCGGGTGCAATAATATAGTTCTATTATATACTACAGACTACTTTTCAAGAGTTTTCTTGAATTTCCTTCATATTTTTTGCTTTACACATTCGTCGAAACTTCCTTCGTTCGTGAACGTCGTCAAATTCCTGGACATGGCAACCCGGTTTCATTTAGGGCAGTATCCGGCCAACACAAACCAAAAAAACCAATAGCTAGACTACAAAACGAATCGCTACTCACACCAAGAACAACTATTTACAAATCTAGGCAATGTTGTCTTGTCAACCGTACGGCCGACATTTTATATTTGAATTAATCGATCAACTAATCTTGTTACTTTCTTTTTAGCAGCTTAGTTGAGTCTTTGCCTCATTATTAGCCTTCAAAAACTGTATTGCAGCAAAGGAAAGACACGGAGATTTAAAACAGCCTTCACCAGTTCTTCTCTACAATCAAATAATTTAGAGCACGCACTGTTGCCCCTGGCAACGTGCAATAATACCGTGCAATATCAGGAATTATTGCACGGCAACGGACCAATCAGATTTGAGTATTCTATCATTTTATAGTATATAATAATAGAAGATAATGTGCTTGATAACATATACAATACATTATAAAGTTTACTTATAGGTTCCTGTCAGTATAATTCTATGGTATACAGTGTACATTGAAACTACTGTATATGCTGTGGTCAGTTACAAGTTACACACATACAATTATCCATAATTACAACTAGACGATTGTAAAACAATGATGGGGTGAGCCTTCGCGGGAGAAGCATACCTGACATTGTAAGCACCGGTTGGTTGACACAGATCATGTTTGTATGCCAGTCCATTTAAGCTGATTGAAGAAATGCATTCAGTGGGTTATCATGCATGGCACGACACCATATGGTTCATTGCATGATTTCAAACAAAGCACAGTTAGGATCGATATTGGATCATATGACCAAGGGATTACATTAATGAGCCTACACTTAATAAGCTTGAAGCCGCTTGCTTGAAGCAGCATATGGCTTATACTATATCTTATAGAAAGCTTACATGAAGAGAGAAAGAAATAGTATAGTCTGGCGCATAGATAAGATAATACACTGAGACAGTTAAGCAAGCTATGTGTATTACAGTACTTGTAACTGATGGTTCAAGGCTCTGGGAGACAAGTTGGAGTTGTATGGAAAGTTTGTATAGATGCTCTGGTTGGTTAGGTAGTAGGTACACAAGGTAGTGCAGCTGTGTTTTTTACAAAGGAGCTTTTGAATAACTGGAAGATATAGCACGCAGGCTTTACAAGTCAGTCTAGACAGTTTATCAGTGATCCATTGTCAATCGGCCATTGTAGGTTTAGATCTACTTCCTGCACACAGTGACAGTGACTTTTTTTACATTTTACATTGCAATGTGTTATAGATATATTACAGAATATGTACCAAGATAAACATACAAGATTTTCGACTAGTGTGGGGCTCATTCAGGCTCGCCCCAATAATTCAACTAACATACATGTACATTATACACTAGTGGCTATGTAACTACATAATATACACTACTAAACAACTATACTAATGAAAGCACTAAAGTGCTGAACCCTCGCGGTGATGCATGCATGTATATACAATTCATCCAGTACAAACATATTGGACAACATTCACACCATGCAGCAAGTCCTGCACACTATAGCAATATTAAAATGTCAGATTCTTAGTCTCAGTGGTGGCCACACACTAAGTCACTATAAACACACACAAAAGGCCTTTATACAATAATCACACAGCCTACATATACATGTAGATTCTACTTTAGTCAAGATTCTTTACACTTCAACTACCAAATGGACCAAGTAAAAACTTACAAGCATGTAGTAAACTTGTAGAGTAGACTATAAACATAGATTATGGTTTAAGACTCGGCCAGTTTTCACAGTAACAAAACTCACAATCACTAGGACTCCAGCAGCATGATGAATGAGTTTGGCCCTTTGTAAGAAGTTTAGCCTTTACCCTTGAGCAAGGGTCTCAATAGGCAATAGTCCAAGCGAGCATCCAACCAACTCCCAAGCAGATATGCTTGCAGATATCGGAGAGGCCATAATCTAATCAAAATTATAACTAGGCGTGACTGACAAATGTTTACAACATGTGCTAAGGAGGCGCGGCCAAAAAAAAGATGGCGTTCAACAAAACTATCGATCAGAATCGTCAAAGATCTTTGTTTGAAACTCTGTCATTTTTTTCAATAATCCTTTAAATCATGGAATTATGGAGATTAAGCGTTTTTAATGGAGTGTTAGTGAAGTTCTGCTATCAACTATTCACAGAGTTCTTGAGGTAACACACACGCACGCACACACAAACCGACTACTATAACCCTCCGCCCACACTCGGGTTAATTACAATTAATAATGTACATGTATGTTAATTGGGTTATTGTAATTAGTATAGTTGTTTAGTAGTGTATATTATGTAGTTACATAGCTGCTAGTGTATAATTTTTCTTGGGCAACACTAGTGTTGCCCAAGAAAAATTAGGGTCGGACTGAAAATTCGAGATTCCCTATACAAAAAGCAGTAAGATATGACCATGTTTCCACATTCTGTAAGCTTGAATTTCAGACTTGTAGCAATTGCGCTGCATGTGCGTGGAAACACAATCCCATCTTACAGCTTTTTGTATAAGGAATCTCAAATTTCCAGTTTGTCCCTAAGTTGTACAATTTTCCAAGTTTATAGTATGTTATGTTGTGTTGAGAAGTCCCACACATTCAGGTATTTGACATCAAAAATCTCAACTCGAACAACGATATGGACGACATACTTACAGCAGTGTAGTGGAATTAATGATATTACTATATTAACCAGTTACCTCTTGAAGTGTGTCACGCCCCCAATATTATTATCTGTTTTACATGCATACTGCTCCCCTCGACTGCGACTATAGTGTGGTCCCCTGATTTCCATGGCGATATTCAACTCAATATCCTGTTGATTGGGTTTAATATATGCGCTCTTAATACAGGATCCATCATACGGCATATACGAGGGACAGAGAGGGTACTACAGGAGGAGAGAGGGGAGGATAATACAATAGATAGTATTTATGATGTGGGGGAGTAGGGTTAAATAAACCACACCCACCCCACCCCTTTCTATACTGACCTGTAATAAATGAACACTGTATGCTAATGTATGATGCAGGAATACTGGTATCTGAGGGAGGAGAGATATAGGTGAGTAAACACGGCTATATGTTTGTGTTGTAATAACATAGAGCATTACCTAGGCTAGTGTTATCTTTATCCTGGTGACAAGACCACGTGTATTGGAGAAATGTCACGTGCATGCCTTACATAGATAATTAGATGATTATAAAAACGTAAAAACGAGCCCCGCCTAGCAACGACGAGCCCGGCCCTAACAACGAGCCCCACATGCACAATAATAACATGCAGAGTCTTTTAACGAGCCCCACCCTAATTTTGCTTCACTTTTTTTTTTTTCTTCTTCTTCTTCTTTTCCCTTAAACAACTAGCGAGAGGCAATAAGCTACCTGACCAGTGAACTATAGCCCTCATTGTTGGGCATATAGTCGATCAATCATACGCAAGACCAACTGATTGAGTCAATATTCCTCATGAATCATGTCGGATGAAAAAGTAAGTAAATATAAAACCCTTCGACAATTTTTTTTAAATTAGTCTAATTTGATGAGTTGAATATAATCTATAGTGTATCCATATTGAATTCATTCACAAGTTACAATAATTAATGGATACATGCAGAATAATGACAATAGTACTCAATAAAAATATTGCCTTAATTGAATACAAATTAATCAGTTCATTCATTCAGCTGCTGATAGTAGCCAGTCTTGTCTCTTCGTTATTCTTCACTAACGACCTATCAGATTGCATAGGCTATATCATAACATAACCAAATAGAATAGATTACTGATTACAATGGGTTGTCAATGAAATGAATGAATAAACAGTAAATAGTATGTGACAATACATAGTATATATGGGACTAGACTAAATAGTCTAGCAGATAAGAAATATAGTGCACTTTATAAAGTGTGTGTTTTGGAGGGCGTATGTGGTCAATTATTGTGTGTATATGTGTATGTATTATGCTTAACAAGAATGTGTGAATATAGTTTATTAATAGTTATTATATTCCAGTGTATTGTTAGTGCCTATAAACCAGTATATATAGTGTATAGTATTGATGTAATTATGACGATGATATTAAAGTCTATTATACAGTATATGTATAGTTATGTATTATAAACTATAGTGTATTGTATTTAGCCTGAGTTGGTCTATAATTTCATTAACAATAATATAATTAACTATGGATGTATGTTTAGCCCTGGTATGTGTGAGTAATAATAATGAATATTTAATGAGTAAAAGACCCAAGTCATGTGTACATGAATGTCTTATACTTTACAGTTACTGTGTGTGAAGGGTTAATACAGTATGGATAATTTAGTGTTATTGGTTAATTTTAATAACAGGTTAAAGCCGCTACATTACCTGAAGAAGAACAAAGAAAACTGGTAATATAATTATTTGGTTTATTGTTGTTATTAAAGTTATCCACAGTATAGTGTAGTGTTATAATTCACATGGTTACACTATCACTGTTTGATTATGTGTATAATGTCTATTGTCTTTTTATATAATTATTAGAATAAATCTTTATATGACTCAGCAAAGGATGGTTCAGTAGAAGGTGTCCAAGAGGCCCTCTCCTTAGGGGCTGATATTAATTATCAAGATGATGAAGTGAGTAGTAATGTTATAATGAGTATATATACAGTATCATGTTATTGTAAATACATAAATACATGTAATTATTTATAAGTGAGTAGAGTCATTATACATTACTATACTGGGACACACGAGGTGATATTGTACTCTTGTATGTACTCCCGTGAGGACCAAACTCAACCCACATCACTTTGGTTTTAACTTTATTGTCATACGAAAGCCTAAAAATTCATCCCAACCAACAATACAGCTATATAGAGGGGGAGGGGCCACTGAATATTGATACATGTATAGTATTGTATCTAAATTGTAATAAGCATCTGTGGATTATAATAATTTATATTCAGTGCTAAAAATTTAGTATTTATCCATTTAAGGGAACCATCAAACATTTGAAGGGGTTTGATTTGAAATGTTTTTTTTGTGTTGTATTATTTCATAGTATGGGAATAAGACACCACTGCGGATAGCATCATACAATGGACATATTGAAGTAGTTATACTCCTATTACAACATCGAGCTGACCCCAATATTAGTGATAAGGTTGGTTATTATTGCCGGAAGCACATTAATTAATTAATAGAGCATACTATAATTATGTGTTAGGTGTTAGTGACTGTACATGTATATTACTTGTGTAAAGGATTGTATTGTACATGTATAATAGTATTGTTATCTACTCCCATGCCTATGAGGCCCTTCAAGCACTTCCAGAGCAACACTTCTTTTCAAGTTACACTTTTCTCTTTTTTTTGTATTAATAGTATGGTAGGACACCACTACATGTGGCTGGTAACAAGGACATAGCGGAATACCTCATTAACAATGGGGCAAATGTCGATGTATTAACAGAAGTTAGTTTATTACCTGTAAATACCTACAGTACAACCTCCGATAGTGGATACTCTGAGAAAGGGACGTAGTATAAAAAACCACTCAACAAAGGACACTTGGCCGTGTCCCAAATACACTTGTCTAATACATTTTAACCTCCGAGAAGAGGACAACCTCTCTATAAAGGACAAAGCACTTTAATTTATATAGTGCCCCAAAGTGTCCTTTATTCGGAGGTTCCACTGTTAAATATAGTTACGTGTATAATGATATTATATTGTCTTTACTTATGCTATATTATTATCATTATGTGTATTTACTATTGCTGTAATGATAAACAATGTATTGTAAAACAGGACAGAGGTACAGCTTTACACCAAGTGTGTGAACGGGGTCGTGATACTGCTCTCATTGACTACCTGATACTGAAAGGCCTCAGTGTTGAATCACGTAACAAGGTATGTGTAATAATATACTGATGTGCTGTTGTATAAATAAAAAGTAATGTGTAATTATATACATGTAATATAAATTATTATAATTATTATATAATCGACTGAACCAATCAGATTGTAGGATTATTAGGGAGTTAATAAATATCTACTTATTAACTATATAAGCAATCGATAGAGTTCAAGTCTGGTTTATTATTATCCATTCCAACTCATAAGTACACACAGTGTCATATGCTGTGTCATGTTCCACCCTATACTGTTAACGAGTAGTGGGTGTTGCTTTAATCAATCGTATAGTATCAGTACATGTATGATCATAACCTGTACTTCAGTGATATACAGCTGTATTCATGTACCAGTGAATAGTGTGATCATACATGGATTATTTTATGGGCGGGGTTCGTTCTACAATCAACCTTTTAATTACATTGTATCTTTTATTTTCAGTACGGGGAGACTCCTCTACATTTAGCTTATGATGAGAGTATTATAAAGCATCTTATTGATCAGTGTGGGGCTGACATCAATGCATTAACAGTTAGTTATAGTACAATAATACTGTTTGCTAATACAAGCTCTCATTTCGTTATTATCATTGTAGGATGATGGTAATACTGTACTACATACAGTCTGCAATAGCAATATTGATAATGACCTCCTTGATTACCTCATTAAGACTGAAAAATTCAAACTTGACACACTAAATAAAGTATGTGTATTTATTTTTTTAATCGTTTTTTAATTACTAAATTTAATTATGATTAACGAACATTAAGCTCTTTTCCCACACCCACACTGTGCTGTCGTTCTCAACTTCCAATTTAGTAGAGGTTTAGTACAGTGTAGCATATTACATAAACTACTGTATATGACCACACCCCTTTGATTAAATTTATTTGCATTAGTATTTAAGTCTCTTAATTCATTTTGAATTAATTAATTATTGCTATAAATGTACATGTGTAACTTCAACTATTACTATTATTTATTCTAAGTACGGGGAGACTCCTCTACATTTAGCTCGTAATGAGGACACTGCAAAGCATCTTGTTGATCAGTGTGGAGCTGACGTCAATGTGTTAACAGTTAGCTATAGTACAATAATACTGTTTGTTAATACAAGCTCATTTTGTTATTGTTGTAGTATGATGGTAATACTGTACTACATACAGCCTGTAAATATGGCCATCACCATATCCTGTCCTACCTCATTGAGACGAAAGGATTCAAACTTGACACACTCAATAAAGTATGATATAGTTGAGATGAATAATTCTATGCCATTATTTACATGTATCGCTGTCACGAGTACATGTTTCGTACTAATAATTAATTACATTATTATTAATTAATTAATTTTAAATTTTTACTTTCAATTTGTCATTTTCTATGTAGCTTAGCCAAACCCCCATCGATTTCCTGAAATTATCCAGCGATGATGATAAGTGGTTCTCATTAGGGAGAAGTAAGTGCCTCAAGTGGCTCCAGGATGAGGTATACTGTTTGATATTATTATATAATATAATTAATAAATTAATATAATAATTTCATAATAGGGTCACTACAAAGCTTCAGATGGTATGTAATCTTATAAATTATCCTTGTACAAATTAAGTGCATTTTTATACTATATATAGTAATTAATTTTATTGTGTTATGATCAGATTACATTCCACTGTGGAAGGAGGCAGCTAAGGAAGGGACCGTGGATACGATATGGACCAATGTGTCCATTGGAGGTGCTTCCGGTGTTGGGAAAACAGCATTTGCTTGCCTAGTGCTCGACCAACCACCTCCCAAACACCACCACAGTACCGATGTAATACAACCACTACCAGTATATACTGTAGTGGATACAGCACACAGTGGAAAGGATAAAGCAACCGGTAATAATCCCGATGATGGAGAATTGGATGATGATGGTATTGGACACACAGCAACACATACCACATCCAATGAAGAGGGGCCAGCACAAGTACAGGACACCAGTAAACCCCAAACAACAGCCAGCAACAATCAGGATGAGGCAGATGGTGTGAAGTCACACATGGTGTTAACCGATGGACAGTCGTGTCATCAGTGGAAGATAGCTGACAGAATGGAACTGTACAAGAAATTAGCTGAATGTGCCTTAGCATATAAGCTCATCAATAAATCAAAAGCAGCATCAGAAATACCTCAAGACAGTGAAGAGCCTGCCACTTTAAATCTCAACAGCACCATAAGTATTCAATCAGTTACCCCAGCAGTACCCAATACTAGTGAGCCAGTGAATCGATCACCAGAAGATGTATTTGATGAAAAAGAGCGAATTCGGCGTATTGAAGAATTACAATCGTCACAAGAAATTTTGGAAATGATTGCTGAAATGGAAACTTGTGATAAGCTGGACAAAACACACTTTGTCCATCTGTTGGATACGGGTGGTCAAGCCAGCTTGATCGATATTGCCCCTGCTCTGGTTCGATTCAACTCTGTCAACATACTCGTTCTCAAGCTTGATGAGCCTTTGACTGACACTGTGAATTTCTTTTACAGTGTTAATGGAGAAGTAAAGGGCAGAGAATACAGAAACATGACCAATGAAGAATTACTGGCTTCATTGATAGCAGCTCGAAGAAACATCAAGAGACCAGAAGTACCAGGATTAAAGGAAGACGACGTCCTTGTGAAACCAAAGCTGATCATCATTGGCACTCACTATGATTGGTACAAGGAAAAGGAGAGAAACAACGAATTAAAGGAAACGATCAGAGAGAAAGAAGAGCGGCTCTTGAAGTTATTAAATCTCGAAGGTGCTGAATTTTATCATTATAAACAAAGCCAGTTTATTTTCCCCGTGAATACGATGTCCAGGGAATCTGAAGAATTGGAAATTGCCTCACGAATTCGACAAATCACCTGCCAAACGAAAATGCAAGCCCCAATTCCACTTCAATGGTATTTGGTTCAACTGGAATTGAATCAGATGAAAGCTGAGAATAAGGATATTGTAGAAGTAAAAGAAATCGTTGAATTCGGTTATGATATTTTTATGGATGAAGAAGCAGTGATAGCCTCACTAAAGTATTTCCACGATCTCACTATTTGCCTTTACTTCCCTCAAGTGCTCCCCGATATCGTGTTCCTGTCTCCCGATTACCTGGCAAAACAAATAGGTCGAATTGCAGCTGTCGCTATGTGTGAATCTGAACATGACAAATTATTGACAAATGTTGAAAAAAATCGTCTCATTAAGGAGGGTATTTTTGATGTCTCACTACTTAAAAAGATTGGGATGGAATTCTCCTATGAGTCATTCACTGTTGATGATTTCATGAAATTATTAAAACACCTTTTTGTCGACACTCGCACAACCGATAAGCAATGCAGTTATTTTATGCCCAGCCTTCTACCCATTAGCCATGAAAATATCTTGGGCATGTTACCCCAATCATCAGAAGTTGATCCAGTCAGTTTAAAATGGGAGAATGGCATGCCCAGTGGTATGCTATCCTCTGTTAGTATGGCCATGTGTCAATCCACTGTTACCCCAATTGGGAAACCACCCCATAAGCCCCAATATCGCAATAAAATCACACTACATTGTCGAGATCTGGAATGTTCTCTGGTGCTGTTCGAGTATGCCAAGTGTTTGGGTGTGGCTCACACTGGTTTAGCTAAGGACAGCCCCATTGTCCTTAAGGCAGTAATGGAGGGTATTAAATCGGTAGTGGATAAGTTCAATTGGGTGCAGGGTGTATCACAACCATCCGTTGGTTTCCTTATCCCCACATCATCTCCTGATGGTGACGGCACTATATACCGTTACTACCAACGTAGCAACAGAAACCGTGATCGCTTGGTTTGCCCAGAATTGGATTATAAATCAATTAAAATTGATGAAAAACGACAGTTGCCGTGGTTTTCAAAAGGTGATAATAATTATAGTAAAAGTACATGTATTAATTAATTTATAATGTATTTATCTCTACATACAGTGCCCAATGATGAATACACTGACATGCCCTTATCTAAGCCATCATACAGTGAGGAATCTAACCAACCCACTACTGGTGCTACTGCCATGCTGACTGGCCCAACCCACCCAATTAAGGTGAATCACTATTGTTCATATACTATAGCATGTATTCATTACATGATTGTGTATGTATATTTTTTAATGTAAATCTGCCATGTATTTACCAACATCATGAAATATTATTGATTTATTTTAGAGGTCTACTACTGAGCAGTGTCAATTACTAAAGCAGATGGGTAATGAGTCATTAGGTGAATTGATTTGATAACTAGTTTTGCACGTCAACTTGAAAGTGGGAGGGGTTTAAAACATATATAGCAATTGCTATAAAATAATTGTATTTAAATTATACTAAAAATATATTTATTATCATGCACTCTTTGTAAAGTAGTATATTTGGCATGGTGCCAGGGATACATGCATATGTGGATGTGTCCATGTGATGTTTATCTGTTGTATAGATGATGATAGTATTCCACCACAAAAACGTCCTAAATTTGAAGCATCCACTCGAGGTAAGTAAACATTATACTATACTGCATAGATTTGCATGTTGATTATAATAGTTTATAAATTATGTAATTACCTGTGATTATCATTTTGTAGTACCTGATTGCAATAATAGTTTAAGTAATGTCAGCAAACCGCCCACGACATGTGCACTGGGAACACAATCACGGCAATTCCTGCAATCCATGAAAAGTAAAAAAAAAAAAACGCCTGACATATGTGATTTATTGTATCAATGCAGCAGTTCAAGGTGAACAACCAATCCTCAAATCCCGAAAAAGAAGAAATGATAAAATACATGTAAGTGGTCACACACTATTTCATGCACATGATATACGTTACTTTGTTGCATATATACATTCCTTTGTTTAGCTTATTTGCCATACTAATTATAATTATTATTGTTAATTCCAGGGTGGTTGTAATCCTAAGCGTCCCTCTACTATTGAGGAGCCTCCTATTAGCTTCATATCACCCAATCATCAAGGTTATAATACTATTATACTATGTAGGTTCTTTTATTAGATAATGCTTTATTAATTTGCAATATTAGCTACTAGTTACTCAGCTCCTCATAATAACCAGTGTAATGAGTACTACGGCTCCAATATTAGTATTGGTAATAATCATTACTCATCAGATACAAGTATTAGCCAAATTGATGATTCAGCTCCTGGCAAGCCTTGATATTAGAGTATAATACTAAATTTTATGATTTTTTATCTATTGTAGTGTTGAAGTGTTCTAATGTTTTCAATCTTTTATGTGGAAAATCATCACAGTGGAATAAAATAGGACGTGAGATGCAAGTTGATCCCAATTATCGTGAGATCCTCCGTAAAGATAAAAGTCTTGATGCTGATGACTGTTTGGAGATGGTGATAAGTAAATGGCTGGAGTCATCTACTCCATCATGGGATCAATTCATCACTGCACTAAGGAATCTGCAGTATAGCGATGTCATCACACGGATAGAGGAGCAGTATAAGCAGTCATCATCCACTGGACAACACTGAACCTTTGGACTGAGCCACTCCCCCCACCTCAGCTACTGCTGTATCACTTTATTTTATTATTCGTTACTTTAATTGTTATTTTTTCCTACTCATTATTTGCTTTTCTATTTTTCTTTCTATTATGTACAAAAAAAAAATACATCATGCAAAAAATATGGGTGGAGCTAAAAAACTAGAAAATGGGTGTGTCTACTAATTATTTGGTATTGGATGTTTCCACGAGTCGATCTATTTCTGTCCCAGGTTTTTCTTATTTGTCGTCAGTACGCGGCTATATCTAGTGCTTATAAACACTATAATTATGGTTACCTCTGTTGACTGGTTTCAGTTGGAGATACGACTAGATTGAAATATTAATTAATTAATATTTATAAATACATGTACAGTCCATTAATAGTGTAGTACTCACTGTGATTATCATGTAAAAGGATGGGTGTGGTCTTCAGATACACACTATAGTGGACGCCTTTCTTCATCAGCTAATTTCGACTGTAAAATTATAAACAGCAAATATGTAATAGATATAACACCCCCCAACTGTGTTTATCATATACACACGAAGTGATATTCATTAATCCCGAGGGCGTAGCCAAAGGGATTAATGAATATCATTGAGTGTGTATACAAGATAAACACAGTTGGGTTATATGTGGCTTGTCCTATTGTAAGCCATAGAAATAACTGTGAAAACTTAATAGTGTTATCTATAGTACATAATATAGATTATTGGTCACCTGCAGCATTGGATGGTAAACCACTGTCTGCCATGATTCCTTAGGTTCCTTCTCTTGTTGGGGCTTCATTCCACCACGAGAAAACTTTACCTACACACAGAACAAAATACCGTATAACTTCAAATTTTTATTGGCTAAAATCGTCTCACACTGCATAGTAATTTTTTTTTAAAAGTGACAGAAACGACAAAATTAATATTATTTTAGCCAATAAAAATTTCTTCTATCTTTTTATATTTGAACTTGCCAATGCAAGCCGGCCCCCTCCCCGGTCCCCACTAATCCTCACTGTAACTGGTTTAGCCTCCTCTTCCTCACTCTCAGTATATAGCCATGGTGTCTCCATCACTCTGTGTACCTCCAGACCGCTTGACTCTGACCCAGGAACGGAGAGGGTACTACAGGAGGAGGGAGGGGAGGATAATATAATAGATAGCACTTATGATGTGGGGGAGAGTAGGGTTAAATTAACCACACCCACCCCTGAACACTGTCTGCTAATGTATGAGACAGGAAAGTAAGTATCTGAGGGAGTGAGATATAGGGTGAGTAAACATGGCTATGCTTGTGTTATAATGGTATTTCAACACACATAGCATTACCTCAATCACAGTGTCATCTTTATTGTCTTTATCCTCGTCAATATCCATCAATCATTTCAACTCGCATTTTAACAACTCATCTATGCACGTGCCTTAATTACAAACGAGCCCCGCCCTAACAACGGCTCCAATGCCAAATGGCCAACACGCCACGCCACAACAGCGCGAGCCCCACATTAGCCCCACCCAATTTTTTTTGCTTTGTTTTGCTTTGCTTTTCTTCTTCTTGAGCAATAAGCGAGCCACAACAAAACTACCTGACCAGTGAGTGATAGTCCTCATTATCGTTGTATGGTCGATTGATTATATGCAAGACCAACTGATTGAGTGAATATTCCTCATGAATCATGTCAGATAAAAAAAGTAAGTAAAATTAAAACCATTAGACATTTTTTTTTTTCAATTGGTCTAATTTGATGAGTTGAATATAATCTATATAGAGTGTATTTATATTGACCTTCATTCACAAGTTACAATAATTAATGGATACAGAATAATGACAATAGTACTCAATAAAAATCTTACCTTAATTGAATACAAATTTAATCCGGCAGTTCATTTATTCAGCTAATAGTAGTCAGTCTTGTCCTCTTCATTATTCTTCAATAATGACCAATCAGATTGCTTGAGTTATATCATTACACAACCAAATAGAACAGATTACTGATTACTATGGGTTGTCAATGAAATGAATGAATAAACAGTATAATATAGTATGTGACAATACATAGTATATATGGGACCAGACTATATAGCAGATAAGAAATATTTAAAGCATGTGTTTTGGAGGGCGTATGTGGTTAATTATTGTGTGCATGCATGTGTGCCTGGCAACCAGTTTTATGACATATACCTTTAAACTAATAATGGTTTGCTTTGTATCACTAACGAAGGTTAACAATTTTACTCGTTTCAATGATCCAATCCTATACTGATCTAATGATTGTTTTAATCAGTATTATTCATGATGTGTTTAATGATTACTATTCCACTATTAGTGGTATAATATTATAGTTTATTAATAGTTATTATATTCCAGTAGTGCCTATAAACCAGTATACCCAGGGGCGTTTTTAGGAGGGTGCTTAGGGTGCTTGAGCACCCCCATTAGCTGGAGAATCACTTCTTATTCCTTGCTTGTAAAGCAAACATTTGATTTCCTGTGCAACAAAGAGTTAAAGTATTATCACTTAAGTTATTTTAAGCCAAATCATGTGGTTTGTAAGGCAATTATCACTTTATCAGCTGAACTCCTGTGGCTTCAAAGCTTGCTTTTTCATTGAGAAACTACTTCAGCACCCCCATCAGCAAATTGTAGAATCGCCCCTGATACCAGTATTATATAGTGTAGTATTGATTTAATTATGATGATGATATTAAAGTATATTGTACAGTATACGTATAGTTATGTATTATAAACTATAGTGTATTGTATTTAGCCTGAGTTGGTTCAGTTATAATTCTCATTAATATTCATTGACATTAATATAATTAACTATGGATGACGGTATATACGTAGCCTTGGTATGTGTGAGTAATGATAATAAATATTTAATGAGTAAAGGACTCAAGTCAATGTACATGAACATATAGTACTTTAGTTACTGTGTGTGGAGGGTTAATAATACAGTATGGATAATTTAGTGTTATTGATTAATTTTAATAACAGGTTAAAGCCGCTACATTATCTGAAGAAGAAAAGAAAATACTGGTAATATAATTATTTGGTTTATTGTTGTTATTAAAGTGATCCACAATATAATGCTGTGTTATAATTCACATAATTACACTATCACTGTTTGATTATGTGTATAATCTCCATTTTCTTTTTATATATTAGAATAAATCTTTATATGACTTAGCAGAGGATGGCTCAGTAGAAGGTGTCCAAGAGGCCCTCTCCTTAGGGGCTGATATTAATACTCAACATTGGAGGGTGAGTAGTAATATAAACGAGTAGCGTCATATTACTATACTGGGACACAGGAGGTATTTGTACTCTGCAAGATGTCACTCCCCATGGGTACCACACTCCACCCACATCAACTTGACATTAATTTAATTGCCTTGAAGCCTTAAAATTTATCCCAACCCATTAATACTTTTATCACTACAGCTATAGAGTGGGAGGGGCCACTGAATATAATGTTTCAAAATGCTGTACAAAAATAATTATATAGACTATCCATTTAAGGGAACCATCAAACATGTGAAGGGGTTAATAAACTATTAATAGGGTTATTATTATGCATAACTAGAGCTTTTTTTGTGTAATGTTTAATAGGAAGGACAGACACCACTGTGGCCGGCATCACGATGGGGATATACTGAAGTAGTTATACTCCTATTACAACATCGTGCTGACCCCAATATTAGCAATGAGGTTGGGTATTACTGAAGAACATTAATTAATAGAGTATACTATAATTATGCGTTCTACATGACTAGCACGAATTGACCAATCAAATTGCAGAATAGGTTAATAAATCTTTATATAACACCTTAGATTATACACTATTGTAACAGTATATACTTTATTGGAGTGTGTACATACATTACTTTAGACAGTAATCACCTCATCCCATTGTGTATTATGTTTGTCAATATTGTGAGAGGGTATAGTGTGGTAGAGTATTCATGCATGATAATATTAATTAATATGTTCCCTTGTATTAATAGGATGGTGAGACACCACTACACTATGCTGGTAACAAGGACATAGCGGAATGCCTCATTAACAACGGGGCAAATGTCAATGTGTTGTCAAAAGTTAGTATATTACCTGTGAATACCTAGTTATATGTATAGATATAATGATATATAATACTTATGGTCTTTACTTATGCTATATTAGTATCATTATGTGTATTTACTTGTTGTAATGATAAACAATGTATTATATAACAGGACAGAAATACAGTTCTACACACAGTGTGTGAATTGGGTCGTGATACTGCTCTCATCGATTACCTGATACTAAAGGGCCTCAGTGTTGAATCACATAACAAGGTATGTGTAATAATATACTGATGTGTTTTTTCATTAAAAGCAATGATGTGTAATATTATATACATGTAATATAAATTACTATAATAATACTATATATATATACTATTATAAACAATGGAATGAGTTCAAGTCTGGTTTATTATTATCCTTTCCAACTCATAAGTATACTCGGTGTCATATGCTGAGTCATGTTCCACCCTATACTCTGTATGTTAACAAGTAGTGGGTGTTACTTTAATCAATCATATAGTATCAGTACATGTATGATCATAACCTGTACTTCAGTGATATACAGCTGTATTCATGTACCAGTGAATAGTGTGATCATACATGGATTATTTTATGGGTGTGGTTCATACTACAATCAACCTATTAATTACGTTGTATCTTTATTTTCAGTACGGGGAGACTCCTCTACATTTAGCTGATGATGAGAATACTGTAAAGCATCTTGTTGATCAGTATGGAGCTGACATCAGTGTGTTAACAGTTAGTTATAGTACAATAATACTGTTTGCTAATACAAGCTCATTTTGTTATTATTGTAGGATGATGGTAATACTGTACTACATACAGCCTGCAAATATGGCCATGAGTGGATCCTGGAGTACCTCATTAAGACTAAAGGATTCAAACTTGACACGTTAAATAAAGTATGTTTATTTATTTTTTAATTCTCGTTTAATTATTAAATCACGATTAATGAACATTAAGTTCTTTTGCCATACCCACACTGTGCTCAATTCCAAAGCTGTGTAGGCATTTTTTTAGTAGATGTTTAGTACAGTGTAGTGTATTACACAAGCTATTATGATTGTATGTGACCATGCTCACCCCTTAGATTCATCTCTTAATTTATTTAGAATATTAATTAATGCCATAGATGTATGTACTGTAACTTCAACTTCAATTTATTTTTAGTATGGGGAGACTCCTCTACATTTAGCTCGTAGTGAGATTACTGCAAAGGATCTTGTTGATGAGCGCGGGGCTGACATCAATGTGTTAACAGTTAGTTATAGTACAATAATTATACTGTTTGTTAATACAAGCTCATTTTGTTATTATTGTAGGATGATGGTAATACTGTACTACATACAGCCTGCAAATATGGCCACGAGTGGATCCTGGAGTACCTCATTGAGACTAAAGGATTCAAACTTGACTCACTCAATAAAGTATGTTATCATATGCGTATATGTGTCTATATGTCTGTGTATATATATCCTTGTGTATACATTATATGGTATAGTATTGTTGGTGTGTTATTGTTAATGAGTGTGGTAATGTTGAGATGAATAATTCTATGCCATCAATATAGGCTATCCACGGTATAAAACTTACATGTATTGCTGTCACGAGTACATGTTTCACTCTAATTAATTACATTCATTATTCATTGTATGTAATTAATTCTCCGTTTTATATAATTATTATTTTAATTTTAATTCTCTGCTTTAGATAATTATTTATATTGCTTTTTTCATATAGTTTAGCCAAACACCCATCGATATCCTGAAATTACCCAGTGATGATGAGAGGGTCTCCTTTGGGAGAAGAGAATGTCTCATTTGGCTCCAAGAAAAGGTATACTGTGGGATATTTTATCTATTTTGTTTAATATTATATTGTTTATAGGGTTACTACAAAGATTCAATTGGTATGTACATTAGTTTAATTAATAATGTATACTCTGTATAATAATCTTATATTATACAGATGTTGAGCTATTTAAGGATGCAGTTGCAAGGAAGGGGTCAGTCACATTTCTCATGGTACAGTGTATGCCATTTGGTCCCCCTCGTGTTGGAAAGACATGCTTATACAACTTACTGATCAACAAGCCTTCGCCAGGTGTTCGTACCACTAAAAAGAAGTTAGGCAGTGGATCGCTGAGCACGGATGCTCTCACGGGTCGAACCATCATCAATGCTAGCGTGGGCTATCGAGATACAGCCAAAGCAATCGCAGCAACGGGCAGCACCTGGAATGAGGTCCCCACCCTAGATGAGGAGATCGCAATGATGGTTAATACTACAAAACAGCAAATTGGTGATAGTAGTGAAATACCAGAAACACTTCGAAGGCATGATTTCGTCAGTTCCATCAACAAAGAGGAACACTCATCAATCGTTGTGAATCAATCGTTAGAAGAGAAACAACTTCCCAACACGTCCACCGGGAATTCTGTTAATACACAATATGATGAAAGTCCACAAGATTTGGAATCAGTCCAACTGCTAGTGAAAAAAAGTGGAAAAAAGGTGGACGCAGTTGTAGAAGAAGCCACCATATTGGAAACCATAATAAGGCCAATTACTTACAATAAAGTAAATGCTGACAAAGTTCAAGGCCTTTTAAAGGATTCACTGACGATTTTCTATGCTGACACTGGAGGACAGCCTGAATTCCAAGAGGTTCTCCCTGCCTTAGTAGCTGGCCCAACCATTTTCTTGCTAACGTTTAGCTTGTTTACTCCAAAGGAAGTCAGTAGATTATTTGGCATATACAATACTGTAGTGCCATCAGATCCCTTGAATGCTTTATATCAAGTGAGATATCACTCATCTGAAGATCATTTTGCAGATTATGAGAGTTCGTTTACAGTCAAAGACGTCCTCTTGCAGTGCCTATCAAGCATAGCTTGCTTTAAAGATGGTCAAGTTAATCAGCTGGCATTGAATGAGCCCGACACTGCTGCCACACCCATTCAAGTACGGTCAGCCCCTCCCATCAGTGTACTGATAATAGGTACCCATCGTGATCTCGTGCAGCAAAAAGATGTCAATAAAGTTGATCAGTCGCTGAGAGAGTCCCTAGCCAATGTTGACTTGATGGATAAGGGTTTGATTGAGGAATACAAATCCCAGAAGCAGTTGGTCATACCGATCAATAATCATGATCCTAGTGATGCTGAAAAGGTGAGACAGGTGTTGGAACGGATCGTTAGACGAGTGGATGCTAATGGTGAAAGCCCTTACAAGATTGAGCTGCCCCTTCATTGGTTAGGGCTGGAGCTATACTTACGGAAATCAGATCGCTCAACCATGAAATATTCGGAGTGCAAAGCAATAGCTCGTAACCTTGACATACCAGTGGACGAATTGGGAAATTGCTTGAAGTACCTTCATTACAAAACAGGCACTATTCGTTATTATGATGGCGTGGAAGAGCTCAAGGACATTGTCATTATAAAGCCAAG
>JAYJLX010068607.1:0-27133 GCA_036873525.1 Chalinula nematifera | reverse complement strand
TGGACTCCATGAGATGTTGACAGTAGAAGAATCAATGAAAGAATACGATAAATTAACAACTGAAGATAAACGACCTAGAAAAATATCAGCACCATTATAAATACTATAAGCATTATTACACTGTTAATGCTACCTTGTACTGTCAGTATGGCTGTGTCACTGTTCCTATTATTATCTGTTCCAACAGCTCTACCCTGTATCTCAGTGTTAATATACAGTGATAATACACTGGTGACTGTTAGATTTCTTCGTAGTACCATAGGACCAGGTAGGATTTCAAAGTTAGCACCCTGATCAAATACCTGACTGTCTATACTCGGTGAACCAACTGACGTCCCATTAACTCTGTAGCCCACATCATCACTATTATTAGCTCTACAAGTGAACATTGCTATACTCCCTTCAACCGCAGCGACAGACTGAGGATGGACTAGGAACACTGAATAACAATTCAAAGGACACGCATAATTTTATAGTAACTATACACAATACAGTGTACCATGTATAATGAAGTACATGATGTACAGTGCACATGAAAAAAATTTAAATTTGTGTTTTCTTACAAATACTAACCTGGAGCATTCTGGGCATGGACTTTCTCAGAAAAACAGACTATTAAAAACAGCAACCCTGTTACTATCATTGGTAGAGCCACACTTCACCTACTAGTTTAGCACTTTTTGTAAATCTGAATAAGCCAAAGCACACCTCAGATGTAATAATTCTACTCCATTCTGGTTTGTAAAAGTGGGCGCGCCCACTAAATAGGGGTGGGGCTCATTGTAATTCTCCACCAGATTCGTTTATTCACAAACGCACAATACTAAAATTATAGTAACTCCATCATTATGTCTATACATTATATACTAACAATATATACCATTTAGTCATTATAGACCATGTGTAATTGGGGTATATATAGAGCTGATGCTATTATAAACCATCCTTTATAAGACAGGAACAACATCAAACTGATATCTTTAGTCAATAAAAATAACAGCTGAATAAGTCCGCGCTGATGAAAAAATTTAATGGCAATAATGATATATTACAAGCTATCTACCGTAATGCCAACACAATTATTATACTGTTAACATACTCAGTATAGTCTCTATAATAAATTACATAGAACAATAACTGTATGATATTGAAAATAAATTCTTGAGCAACGATTACCATTATCATAATACAATATGACATTGTGTATTTGTATGGTGTGGTTGTGACTTGTTCATACGCTAGATTGTCAGTAGTTGATACCACAGTATATCGTAGTAGTAGTAGTAGTAGCAGTATTGTAGTAGTATAGCATTGATAACAGATGGTATTACACATTGCTGTAGCACAAGGTGGGTTAACAATCAACTGGTACATCATCAACTGGTATACAGCCTATCTGTATGTAAATAAATGTGAGACAATACTGTAAGTAATAGTTATAGTATGGGCACAAGAGCATTTAATTTATAACCACGAGCGCATGAGGGTCGTATCGTAGGCCCGAGAGTGGGAGTGGTTATAAATTAAATAATGCACAAGTTGCACGTACTATAACTTAGTTTATATTCCCGGTCAATTGTACACAACGCAACGAGTGCAATATATCACATTATTGCATTCTATATAATCTTAGCAACCACATAGCAACAGGATATAAACTATATTATAGTATAATGATACATAACTAATGAAAATAGTTACTATACTGTTCCCTCGGGATTCTATAGGCACATAGAAACCTCGTAAACAGTATCTGACCTATATTTATTATGGCTTTCCCCCTCACCCCACCCCTGATGTTGATTTTATTTGTTGATGCAAACTGTGTATAGATGTGCATCAAGTGTGGTATATTGGCAACTATATAGCCTATATAGGCTTAATAAATGCAATACAGAATTCTTAAGAAGCTTTTTGTATATATCTAAGGTATACCCTGATAAATAATAATAACTACATCAATCCTTTATTACTTCGCAAATGCAATTTTTTTCCTCTTCACTAAATTCCTTTACCCATGTACTGATCCCTCACCTCTGGCAACATTTCTTCTTCAATGTTAAACTTCAACGTTAAACTTCTGTTCCTGCACAGCCGGAGGACTGTCACTGCCTCTTTGACTCAGGTGGTGGCTAATAATAAAGGTGGGAAACATTAAGTCCATTCATGGTAATGCAATGGTTGATTGATTGTGTGACCAAACATAAATGCCATTGCTACAGTAATGTGTAATACCATCTGTTATCAATACTATACTACTATATACTGCTACTACTACTACTACTACTACTACTACTAATGGTTACTGATGAATTTACAATTGTGGTAATGATTGTACTACTAAATAAGGTAATTGTGTATTAGGCTATTTGCATTATCAGTTAAATATACATATTTGTAATATACCTCAACGAAAAATCAATGGAATTGACAGTGTTACAAATCTTGTGTACCACTGTGACTGATGAATTTACATGTACCTACACACTGTAATGGATACTAAAAACAACTGTGGTAATGAATAAGGTCATTGTACTACTAAATAAGGCAATTGTGTATCAGTGTAGAGAGCAAGATATTGGATTAATTATATTCATTGACAAAAAAAACTGAGAGATGCATGTTTCATCAAGTATGTTAGGCTATTTGCATTATCAGTTAAATATATATTGTTAAATATATATTGTTAATCACACCCTATTTATCACTCACCTCTACTAATGGTTGTTGTGTATTAGTGTGGTAGGATTCTTTCTGTGCAGTGGCCAAGTTGAGTTATTGTTTATTCTGCAGCTGGATATTAGTCAGTTGTACTATACTCCCTCTGCTGGAGTCATATTGGGTATAAAACCATTATTAAGCCAAACATAATTATAGACGTACATGCAAACATCAGCCTAGTCACCTAACTCGACAGTTAAACACATTATAACCATAGTATACACAGTACATGTACAAAAATGAGTACATATACACATGCCATTCCCCTTTCAATTAAGTATTTCTATGTTAACTGTTACAATTGTTTCAAAAAAAAAAATTAAAAAAGGAGACAATTAGAAGTTATTACATATTACATTACAAGTATGCATTTGGTCCGTTTCCATAATACCCACCCTATTATGACCTCCAACTGATTATTACTATAGCAACAGCAACAACAATTAGTGGAATAACTGCAGAAATAATGTCAGTAGATGATGCTCCTATAGTAAACAAATAACAATTCGGATTTCGGAAAGCATAAAAATGTACAATGACATGCTTATGAGGCTTTAATAAGTATAAACCAGGTTATAATATATACAATGTAATTCACTTCCTTTCTTAATAAATTATAAAAGCTATTGTTTTGTGTAATTAATATCAAACTTAACAAATCTCAACTCAACATGAACCACAAACTTTGGTCAGGCACATGGCCTATCATAGTCTTGCAAACCAAACTTGTTTTCCCTTCCTTACATCTTAGGGGTGTGGCTATTAATGGGAGGAGTATTGCCCACACACGTTACTCTGCCCTTTTCAATAACCACACCCTAAAGCAGTACGATGCAAAATAAAATTTTAAATTTTAAATTTTAAAATTTAATATAATCAAAGCAGCGATACAGCAGAAAAGTGAAATAAAAATAAATTTACAAGTAAATTTTAGGTTAGGAGAATAAAAAAAAATAGTATAGTTTAGTGATAATAACATCAGAAGTAAAAAAACAAAAACCAATTTGTGCTAATCAGATAGTAATAAGAAAACAAAGTAAGCAAGTTATGATGGCAGGTACCCCTCATTCAGGGCAAGGCCGGGTTGGATTGAATTCAGTAGATAATTACTTTTGATTCATGAAGGTATGTTGTATAATAAATTGAAATGGGTAATAGTTTTGGATGCTTTTGAGAAATACAGGGATGGGACCAAGTCCTTTAGTACTTGTATTTAAGTATATTCAAGTACAGTATAACCAAACCATCAAACCAATTTATCCAGAGGCTACCTGACTAAATATATAGACAATACACAGTGCCAATAATCATGTTTATAATTGAAAATGCATACCACGTGTACTGTTACTACCGTACTTCTATTACATTGCTGGAGTCTGTTGCACATTATATTACATTACGGTTTACATGTATACATGGATGTATAAAGTTATAATGTGATATATACATGTATATAAGGGTATGTGATCTAGATTATGTGCGTTGATATATTAATGGATATAGCTGTGATTTATTATGAATAACAATCCAAAATCATGACTCAATAATCTGTCAATTGCCTTTTTTTTCCTTTAATTGAACATTTCTTTTATCGAACAGTCATCTTGTATGCTGTTGGTAGTATGTTTGTATGTCTGTGTACACGTCTGTTCCTTATTCTTTGTAAGTATAAATGAAGATCTTTATTATTGGATTAGCAGTTGCTGTTGGTAGTATGTTTGTATGTACATGTGCATGTCTGTTTCTTATTCTGTGCAAGCATGCAAAGAAGGTCCCTATTATTAGATTAGCAGTTGCTGTTGGTAGTATGTTTGCATGTACGTGTGCATATCTGTTTCTTATTCCTTTTAAGCGTACAAATGATGATCCCTATTATTGGATTGGCAGTCCCCACTTGTTGGACTGCTGGTTATATTTATTACTCATCATCATGTTTATGATACATGTATATGCAATATTACTGTTGCTGAACTATGTACTCCTTAAGGTAGATTTACAATGTTGTGTAACTTGCTTGGATGATTTGATTTTTGACACTAGTTTGATTATTTTCCAGTGTCAACAGAACACAGCGTAATATACTCGGTATTATAAATCTGGCTTTATACACTTCACATAATTTTTTTTTTAATTTTGGGAGTTATTCTGTAATGCTATTCAATGTAACACACTGTTCTTATGGCCTATTATACATCCTTTTAACTCTAGTTACTCAAGCCAGCTTGACTGATTGAGCCAGATCTATAAGCCATCAATAGTGTATTTACTCTATAAGGTATAGTGGTAGTTAAAGTCTGTTCACGTTGAGTTGAGGATTTACCATTGCCTTTTTTTTTCTTCATTATTGAATATTTCTCTTATCAAACAATCATGTTGTATGCTGTTGATAGTATGTTTGTATGTACGTGTACATGTCTTCCTTATTCTTTGTAAGTATACAACTGAAGACCTATTATTTAGATTAGCAGTTGCTGTTGGTAGTATGTTTGTATGTACATGTACATACAAGCATACGTGTACATATTGGATTAATTACGACTATACTCTGCCCACGTACTTCCGTATAATATACTTAATACATTATGGATGATAATTATTGTGCAATAGTTGCCAATAAATACTATATAATGAGCAAATCCTCAACTCAACGTGAACGTACTTTAGTAAGTTACCTTTGATATTAATGATAATTTTTGCCAAGTTTCCGTTGTCTCTGCTGCTATAGAGCTATAATTTTATTCTTGCTGCTGAAACCTGTGTTACTATTCTCAGTTATCTGTAGCGGTTCATCCTCTCACCTACCAGGTTAGCTATACAGCTGCTTGGTATAATAGCATGCATGTGCTGTATACTTAGTGTCTTGTAGTGTAAATTATAATCTCCATCATTTATTAGCATTCCATCCTGTGTCCATCAATACTACTCAGGGTATTCTGTAGTGACATTCACCTGTACAGCGAATAATAATCCTATATCACTGTGTCATTCCTGGTTGGAGGATCTGATGTTGTTTCAGTAACAAATGGATACAATCAACTACCAGTTATAGTAATAGCTGACACATGGAGCTGAATACTAGTGGTGACTGCATCAGTAGCAGACAATAACAATTCCATGATAAGCTGGTAGTAGTAATGTGAACAGTAACACAGCTGTACTGAGAGTACAAGGTATATAGTCAGTATTTGATTATAATTATACAGGGTATTGCTATAGTCATTCCACTAATCGTTGTTGCTGTAGTAATTGTAATTGGAGGAATTATAGGCCGAGTGTTATGGATATGGCATTAAAAACGTACTAGAATTCTATTACGCTTTGAAATGCCGTTTTTATAACACTCAGCCTATAATTCCTCTTACTAAAATCACTACAGCAACAACGATTAGTGGAACGACTATATAGTAATACCCTGTATAATTATAATCAAATACCGACTAAAATACCTTGTACTCTCAGTACAGCCGTGTTGCTGTTCACATTATTACTACCAATAGCCAAACAGCTTATCATGGAATTGTTATTGTCTGCGACTGATGCAGTCACCACTAGTATTCGGCTCCATGTGTCAGCTACTACTAATAACTGGTAGTTGATTGTATCCATTTGTTACTGAAACAACATCAGATCCTCCAACCAGGAATGATAGTGATATAAGATTATTACATGTGTATATTATTAGCTGTACAGGTGAATGTCACTACAGTATACCCTCAGTAGTATTGATAGACACAGGATGGACTGTGAATGCTAATAAATGATGAGATCATGATTCACACTACAAGACACTATAAGTAAACAGCAGATACATGCTATTATACCAAGCAGTTGTATAGCTATTCTGGTAGGTCAGAGGATGAACCGCTACAGGTAACTGGGAATAGTAACACAGTTTTTTAGCAGCAAGAATAAAATTATAGTTCTAAAACAGCCGGCAGAGACACTGAACAGAAGCTCAGTAAACAATTACCATTAATATCCTAAGTAGCTAATTAGTATGTTCATATTGAGTTGAGGATTTGCTCATTAGTAACTATTCATAATGTATTAAATACGAAATAAGAGGAAGTATGATCAGAGAGTTCGGGAAGTAGAGCATGGCAGTTTCACTCCTCTTGTTTTTTAAATGGTGGCCTAGCTTGCTCCAACTTCAGTTCGGGTTGGCATTGTTAATCTCAGAGAAGTCAGACAAACCATATACAGCTCAATTATTAGCTACATCTGGTGTAAACTCTCCTTTTCGTTAATTCAATCCACTATCCACTGCCTTAGGGGCACTTGGTCTAGTTATAGTTCTATAGTCTTGATTCGGAGGTGATTGAATATTCTGTGTCAAGTGATGTATTCGTTGACTTGTACTGTGTTTTTGTGTTTATTTTTCTTTTTTTTGTGTTATTGATATTGTATAGTTTTTTCCCCTCCTATTGTCACTATTTCATTTATTTTATTGCTGTTTTTTTTTAATTATTTTTATGCATACATTTGAAAAAAACATTAAGTATGGAAGTACGTGGCCGGAGTATAGTCATAATTAATGAATCCTAGATGAATATTAAATGAGTAAATTCTCAACTCAACGTGAACAGATTTTAACTACCACTACCTTATGGAGAAAATACACTAAATTATTATTGATGGGTTATACATGTACTACAGCACACACAGATCAATCAGTCAAGCTGGATTGAGTAACTAGAGTTAAAAGCACATATACATGTACGTAATAGACCATCATCATGATAAATATCTCGTATATCATAAACTTGTTAAATGATCAATAAGTAGGCAGAACAGATGTAGTACAATAAGGGCAGTGTGTTACATTGAATAACATAACTCTGTGAGAGATAATTAGTCGAGGGCGTGCCCAAGACTAGCTAATTGTCTCGAGGGGAGTCTATATGTCCATAACTACCCAGTAACAGTGTAATATGTGTCTTATACCATAGGAACAAAAAACAATCCATAAATTGAAAAGCAATGAGTAAACAGATCATTTGTTTGTTTAACCATTGTATTGGTGATGTGATTATGTAAACAAAGTCTGGAGTAAAAATTATGCTTTTTTAACTCCCTACTTGCTATGCTCATATGACTGACCTATTATGCTCGTTTTTATGCTCATTATGCTCGTAGTAGCAGCTGAATTTAGTGAACTGTTGGCCATTTTTCTTCAATTTTAACTGTCTGAATAAGCATGTACTATTGTCTACAAGTGTATTGGACTACTTAGACTGCACACACTGTGTGAAACTTAACTAATCTCAATATGCACTCACTACATAAATCAAGTAATAGTACTAATGTGTGTCCTGTATGTAAAATTTAAAGGACACCATCACTGACTTATTTTGTTGAATTTTTAAAACTTTAAATTACAAAGTTCAATATCCGAAATACCATTCATTCATAATTTTCTACTATGTGTGGGTGGATATGGTATAAAGTTCCTATTATGCCAGCATAATAGGGGCATTATGCTCCATTTAATGTTAACCTATTATGCACAAAATTATGCTGACATAATTTGCATATCCTAAATAACTCACAGTAAAGATCAAAGGGTTACCATGGTGACACATTACTATTATGGTACATGTATAAGGCAAGCTAGTCTCGCAAGCGAGATTCTCTTTTCCTACTTTAGGGTGTGGTTATTGAAAAGGGCAGAGTAGTGTGTGGGAAGTACTCCTCCCATTAATAGCCACACCCCTAAGCTATAAGGAAGGAAAACTGAGTCTGGTTTGCAAGACTATGACAAGCTATATGCGCCTGACCAAAGTTTGTGGTTCATGTTGAGTTGAGAAAGAAAGTGAATTATAGATGAATACCATAGGCCAGGTTTTGATTGCATGTTTAAACAAATACGAATTGGTAAAAATAGGGAAATGTGTTTTTAATTAATTACAAATAGCATGTAGTCTTGCGCATGCACACATTTAAATAAATTGCACATTGCGTTTTAATAATTGCGAGTAGGAAAAACCTTGTAATTCATAAAAATCTCGTAATTCACAATTATAAAAATCTCGTTATCAAAACCCAGCCTACAGTACCTGATGAACAAATCCTCAAATCAACATTAACACACTTAATTTGGTGTACAGAACATTACAACTATCATATAATCATGACTATACACCTAGTCTAGTGGCATTACCCTAAGCCTTTTGAAGTACGGTACCACCAGACTAGGCCACACCCACATATACTGTAAATATGTACATAACAATGATATATAAATCAATTGTCATGAGAGCAGCTCCATATGTATTAAATAAGTAGACAACGTAAGAGTAATATTTTCCATATTTTTTTATAACTGCATGACCATGTGATAAAAATGTGCATGCCCGGCACCACCAGTTCAAAGTGAGGAGCATGACCGGTGGTAAATATTCCTCTCACCCACTGCACATCTTTATTTTCCAAATGTTAAAATTTCATTTGTAATTGTTCATGCCCTTTTCTTCCCTTCCCCCCCCCCCATCCGTTATTATTTTGGACTAAATTTATGTGTACTTTGGAATAAGAACAATAGCTTATTTATGCACCATTAGCAGCAGTAAAATACAATAGTATTAGTCATTATTATACAAGTGTCTATAGTAATATTCACAAATGCACAGGTGTATAAAGATGCTTAGACTCCCGATAAGATAATATATGGAATTATAGGATTCAAATTTGTTTATCCCTTAACGTCAATATACACTTAGTCTAAGTGCCTACATAAAATAATTATGGACTAGCTCCTTTTATCTTAGGTCTACTGGTAGTAAATAATATGACTCACATCGATCGATACAGTCATTGGTTGTGTCCTACATAATACAGCAGCTGTAGTAAGACTATATACTCTAACCGGTTCTTTTTACTGCTACAACTGTCTGTGCCACTTGGCCATTCTTGATAGATAAGTATAGAGAGCACATAAAATAACATCTACAACAAACTTTAAACATATAGAACTCCATAATGAGTCCATACAAAATACAACTGACTTATTGTGAAGGGAAAAGTTCATCAACAACTGAACACAACACACACTACTAATCCCCGCAACCAGTAAAAGATGACAAATACCAAAAAATGACAAAATACTGTTAACAGATCTATACTAAATTACATTCATAGTCCCATGCATATCCTGCTGTATAGCACACAGCTAACATTTTATATGTACCACTACTTGTAATATTATATAGCCAATGGTATATTCATGAAATACTCGCACAATTATATTTATAGTGGAACCCCTCTCAAAGGACATCCCTCTATAAGAATACTCTATATAAAGGACACTATTTGTTTCCCCAAAGTAGCATTTCTTGTACAAATTGACCTCTATAGAAAGGACACTTCTCTACAAAGGACACTTTTCTCCGTCCCCAGGGTGTCCTTTGTATAGGGGTTCTACTGTATACATAATAATGATAACAACAGCATAACATGAATACACCATACATGTACATGTATATTACCATAACATGCATGACCACACCCACATAATATGCATACAGTATACCATAGCCATAATTTTATCTATAGTCTTGCGTAGCCAACCCATCCTAAGGGTCTGGTCTACCTAGCACATCGTCTTTGCAGGATAAGGGTCTGGCATGACTATCTTTTGCTTGTTAATAGCATGGGAGTATCAAAAATGGGACTAAGACGACACCTAGTCTCGTGCTCACTGCTCAGACTCTCATGCATCCAACAAGTAAAAAGGGAGTCTGGTACAATGAGTCTATTTTCTTGGCCCAGGAAATGAAATCATGATGCACTTTGATTATTAATAGCCCACAAACCTGTCCCATTTGCTGGGAACTTGTCTGGCTTTGTGGTCATTAAATAGTGACGTTTTTAAGCAAACGACTGATATTGCTAACAGGAATTCCTTACCGAGGGCCAAGAAAATTGACTCAGTGGCCCAGACTCCCTTTTGCGCTTAGATACGTGGGAGTTTGGGCATGAGACTGGACCACACCCACATAGCACATGCTGCACAGTTTATCAGTGTAATATTCTAGTTATATGGGTGTGGTTATTTATAATTTGTCACAATTGTATGTATGTGTACTAATCTAGCAGTACTTGTACATATACCTGAGTATTAATAATCAGTTGAGAGTAAGTAAGGTATAGCTTAAGCATTTGAGCTTCCGGACTCCTGCATGGTCAGGCTACGGTCCCATGATGATAAATTCAGATAAAACGTGATTCCCAGACTCCATGCATGATGATTCGAATGATTTTCAGTTTTCGCTCGCGCAAAAGAGCGCGGGAAAGTGTTACCACGCCCACAAGCATGGTTCAATTTCTTCCGGGTACCGGGTTTGATCAATGATCATATCTATGGTTTGATTTCTTCGTAATGGTACCCGGTTTCCCCTAAGGTTTCTATCAAGTTTCGTGCAGTAGACGAGTTAGCAACCATTGAAAACTAAAATTTTTATTTTTTTTCTACCGAGGTAAACTGGTAGTATATGTTGTTTTTGGTACTTTAATATCAAAGGATTGTTTGCTCTTTCTTTTAGGACTAAGACTACTACTGCTTTACATTGACAGTGTTTAGTATCTCAGTAGTGATAAGAGGAATGAGGTACCAAAAGGAACTGTAAAGGTACTATTGTAGCATAATTATACGAAGTGGCTAAGAGTACTGGCACGTAGTTTATATATATTTTGTAATATACATTTACATGAATTCAGCATCAGTTTAGGGTAGGGGGTGGGTAGTCTCGCGTAGCCAGACCCACCTGCGGAGGGTCTGGTGGATCGACCGCTTGCTGTTTGTTCCAGATCACCAAAAGTTGGTGATCCGGAAGTCACATGAAAGTCGTGGGCAAATATTGAAAAACGTCATAATTATTTTCATTAACTATAATTTTAACCTTTATAATATGGCCAACTTAGCGCTGAAGTGCACTTGCTGAAGTTGAGAAGCTGCTAAAAGTAAATCCTCCAAGATGCTCAAATGCTCTTAGCGTTTGCCTTCGTGTGTTTAACTAACTCCAGATTGTAACAAAGGTCTACTCAGCCATGTTTGATCACGTTGTGACTAATGCTCCACCCACATCGCCCACGACTTTCACATGACTTCTGGATCACCAACTTTTGGTGATCTGGATCGAACAGCAAGTGGTCGATCCACCAGACCCTTCTGCAGGTGGGTCTGGCTATGTGAGACTAGGGGTGGGCTAGGATTAATTAAAGTTCGTTCACGTTGAGTTAAGGATTCGCTCATTAGATATTCAAGTAAGATTGATTAATTATGGCTATACACTGGCCACACACTTCCACACTTAATACATAATGAATGGTAAATTATTGTGCAATAATTTCCAATGAATACTAATGAGCAAATCCTCAACTCAACGTGAACACACTTTAGTATAGACTATATACATGATTAAAGTACTATAGACTTCCTGCCAGTATTTCAGCCTAGTCTAGTCCCCGCCCCTTCACTTGGAGGAAGAAGGGTCTAGGGAATCCTGTATTCACTACTTGTACAAACAGAATTCTCGGAATGCAATTGCTGGTTAAGAAATCACCTAATTTTCTTTGAGTTTGCTTTGTTTTATTTGTTATTTTTTCTGCCATGTGCCAATAGTTAATTGCTTTTTTGTGATCACATGATGAATAGGCGTTCCTAGAGCAAAAACGTGAGTGCTACAATCTGATTGGGCTGCAGCCTATACGAATAGTGTATATAGGTATTAGGTTTCCCCAGGCCGTTCCTCAGAAGTGAAGGGGTGGGGACCAGGCTAACCCTAACCCCACCCCCTACCATCACTTTTGCCTATAAACTACATGTTTATTACAAAGTATACATTACCTGCTGGTACTGTAGCCACTTAGTACTGTACATTTATGCTACATATTTTTTTACAGTATATATATGTTCTTATTTTACGATACTTTTTTTATTTTATGTTACATTAATTATTTTATGGTACATTTTTTAATTTTTTTATTTTACGATACTTTTTATCTTACCGTACATTTCTTTTATTTTAGGGTACAGGACTAAGACTACTGCTGCTTTACATACATTGACAGTGTTTAGTGTCCCAGTTGTGATTAATGAGAGGGATGGGGCATCAGAAGGAACTGTATATTTGTAAAGGTACTATTGTAGCATAAATGTATGAAGTGGCTACGGTAGTGTATACTATGTAATATACATGTAGTTTATAGTTAAAAGTTATGGTAGGGGGTGGGGTTAGGGTTAGAGTTAGCTGGGAGTACTAGCAGGAAATCTATACTTTAATTGTCCTATACTAACCATAGTGATAAATATAACTTAGTCTAAAAAGCCCCGCCCATTTTACGGTGTATCAGTAACTGTGAATACCCGCATAACCACACCCACTTACTTTACCTACTATAAAATACCCACATATATAACCACATCCACATAATGTATTTATTTGACTTGTATATCATACTGTGAATACCCCATACATACGTATGTAGATAGTACAGATAGATTGTGTGGACATAAAATCATTATACATGATGGTGTTACTTACGGTAACTTTTTATACAGCAATGCCAAAGTCTATAGTAGATACATGTAGTTTACATGTAGCTCATAACTTCAATTGGATTATATTACCTTATTCTCACTGTTAATCGTGTGTACTTAATTAAGGGATTTTTCAATATTTCTCAATTAATGTGTACTAAAAATAGCGTTTTTATAAATTTATTGCAAGCTAATAATAGTTAATTAACAAATTAACGCATACTAAATTTAGCGAAAAGTTACATAATCGCTAAAAGCGCCAAATATAGTACACTCAATTAATGGTGAGAATAAGGTATTCTATTCGTCATTAAAGGGTAGAATTACTGAAATATAATACATTATGTTAAAACAAAAGTGTGAAACATCTTTTATGTATCTATAACTTGATATAAAGGGTTTAGTGCAGTAATTGTAAGTAATGAAACAATAATTATGTACTGTATAATGGGCTTTTTTTATTTCATGAATCGGACATTTTCAAAATTTTTGTGATTTCAAATTTCATGTTTTCACAATGTTACATGCATGTACAGGTGTAGTCATGCATTTTTTTCATATTATTTGTGAATCTCATTAAATCCATGGAAAGCACAAAGTTTGCTGAACTCAAAAAAACCACTATATGGTAATATTCTTGTGAAGAGCTCATTTTATCACATGTACTGCCATTTAAGTTGATTTAACTATGAAAATATATCAAAAATCCCCTTGCTATTTTTGTGTACCCTCATCATGTGACTTACCGTATTTGCACTGATTGGTTTTGATAATAGTTAAGAGCACATACATTGTATGTACATACATGTACATATGTACATGTTACATAAGGATGGATTATGAACATGTACACACTTCCCTTATAATTCCTTATAACTTATCTACAATACCACGTCTATTATACCTACAGTACTTATACTGAGAATATTGGGCCAATCACACACCCACAGACCCACATATTGTAAATCTGTCATAGATACATGTATAGTACTATAATGTCTATGATACTGTAGTATCACATGATCACACCCACCCACCAGTGCAGCATAGCTATTACATGTTACTAACACCAACATGTGGTAAAGACTGTTACTTATGGACTTCTGTTCAAATACATTGACTGGCCATATGCACCCACATACTGTACATGTACTCTTTTAGAAATTTTTGTTTAAGATTACAAATTAAACTTATTAATGGTATTTGATAGTCTTGTTCCCGAACCACACCCCCTGTTGGAAAGGACCCGGTCAATATTGAGCAATATTTGCTGAGTTAGTAGTTCATGAAAATGCTCATGTGACTTAACACATGTGTGACTCCACGAGTTTGTGTTTACTAAAATATGGTGATTGTTTGCAGCCTTTATTGTGTTGCTCTGGAAGCCTTTTAATACTATATGTATATGTTAGTGGTATATTGCAAAAAAGAAAAGATGATTCACAGTTGAGCAGAATGTTTTACTTACAAATCATCCACCATTTTGATCTTGTCTGTCACGTGAAATGCCACATGCAATGAAATCTGACTGAGGTACCCATGAAAGTGCTCAATTTTGGCCAAACCCTCACTCAACTGTTGGTGTGGTCTGGGGCAAGACTAGTGCTTGTGCCCGTCCTAATTGATAACAAGGTCAATGGTAAAGTGGCCAATACTTGTAAAGTATATGTAGAATAAGTCTATTGTACATATACATGTACGTATAACTGATTTCATGTATTTACTAAACCTGCTTTTGGACATGGCATTTAAATAAATATGTGTACGATCCACACAATCTTGATAATACTTGATTCTCTTTGTATAGCTATAACATTATTTTTATTATAAAATAAATACACGACATTTCGACCATGTTTTTTTTTGTATCATGTGTACCTAAAGAGATGACTTCAGCAACAGGTTAACACATTATGTATGCTATGGTAAATCATATATTGCTTTATTTCTGTGACTATAAAAAATATTTTTCGTCATCAGCTGAAATAATGAAATTTATTGAACTAAAAATTTTTTATCACAATAATGGTTTACATACTAGAATAAGCCAATGGCCTTGTAATTATATTATACATTATTCGAATGTGGACATAATCTAGCAAATGATTGTATATCAGTACATCTGTTAAGTACACATTGTTGTTTAACACATTTTTCTTATTTTATTCTAATATCTAATAATATTTATTAAGTGTATACATGTATGTATACACACATATATATGCGTATAATTTCTTTGTGGATTTTGTTTATGTGCCAACTTTGTAATCTGTATGTTAATTTTTAATGTGAATTTAAAGCTGTAGCTTTTACTGTAATGCTGCTATTTGAATCACTTCATAATGGTGCTTCAATGATTTAGCTATGGCTGTTCACACCTTTCTTCTTCAATGTTTGTACAGTATTTTAACCCTTTTATTGCTAATTGCTTTCTCTTGTAATTTAGCTTTAATGTATGCGTATGTTATATGTTGAATTACAGTAGTTTTTTTAAGTGCAAGATAAAAGTAAATAGACGTATAGTAAATAAAGCCTACGTAGTTTAAAGTCTATGTAGTTAAAAGCCTAAGGTAATTCACAATATGATGCTAAGTGCGATATTACGTGGGCGATTTGACCTTTTAACACAGCATTTATATTGAAATAGACTAGGATTTTATTCCAGTGTCAATGTAACGTTGACGTCATATTGTGAACTACATGTAGGCTTTAGTTCAAGAGGGGTGGGATTGGGGGTGTGGCCACTTAATTACTTTATTATGCCAATATAATTAGCAAATATTAGTTTTATGAATTAGAGTGTATCTGGCATTGCTTATGGACACGTATAGTATCAATCTACTTATAATTACCTAGCTTTTATGAACTATATCAGTAGTCACTACTTACTAGTTGATCCATATCAGTAGTGTAATGCTGGTAGTTATTATGTACATGTATAATTGTATTTCAATACAGGTGTTGTTGGTCTCTAGTGACAGTCCAGTATTGCCAGCAAAACAAACAATGGAAGGCCTACTAGAATTGGGCAATATATATTCATATCACAATATTATATTAATATCATCAATATCACAATAACAGACATTGGCTATATTTCTGGGTAACTCAATGTGTGTGTGTAAGAGCAAGTGTGTGTGTGTATGTGTGGTATCAGTTGACTCAGTTCTTAAGTCACTGATGGCTGGACTTCTTCATAACAAGGATTAGCAGAAACAGAGACTGTGCTTGAGCTATGGGCAATGTTGTTGCCATGGTGACCTGTTTCATTTACCAAAGCCTGTTTGGGTTCCATATATGAAGGATTAGGGGCTAATTGAACGAGGTTATTATCTGCATCATTGGAATTGGAAGTAGCTGAGGGAGGTGGATAAGCATAATAATATTCTCTCTTGTATATAGAATGACATAGTTACCCCGCAATCTCTGTAGCATTGTCACCTCAGAATAAATCGGAATTTCAGATGCCTGCTTGGTTGACGTAATTTTAGTTGCCATTTCACTGAGTTCCACTGTACTATTAGGACAATCCTACCATAATAGAGGATAAGTATAGTGAGCTTACATACACATGTACTAATTGTAATTTTTTGGACACTTAATGTTGACTAACGTAAATTATTGCCTCATCGTTTTTTTCTTTAGTAGATACTAAAGTGGGTGAAAGATGTGTAGTCAAAATAACTAAATATATTCAATAGTAACTACTTATCAACTTTCAGTATCAGGCGTGTGTACTAACGGCTTCCACAAATTCTCATTGTTTGTTTGTACCATTAATTTTACTAACCTTTTGTTCTTCGTTTGAACCACACCATTACTCCCACTTGAAGTAGCAACAATATAGCAATACCAATCACTACCACAGGAACACAAATACCCACAATAATAATAGTAGTATCTGATGAGCTTTCAGGCTCAGCTATAGTATGGGAATTACATACATTTCAAGGTTAACACAGACAGCTGCCTGAACAGATACACACATATATAACATCAATACACAAACCTGATGATGTTGGTAATGCTACTTGTATTATTGTAGATGATGTGGATTCACCATACACTATATATAAAACAGTACAACACACGTAACCATAAATATTTTTTATTCTAAACACATACTTATACCACCAGATGAATTGAAAACATGAACCGAAAGAACCCCAAACATATCTTAGTTAAAGGAATAAAAACTTTGAGGATTCTAGTATTTCACCTGATCGTGAGGATTCAGCACTAGCCATATTACTGCTGATACTGGATGGACCAACTATTAATGATTATTATGATATTATTGATTAATGGCATGCTTATAAGAATAGTAACCTTGGATAATCAAGTCATGAGATATATCCAACTTAGTCTGACTGCTCAGAAACTGCAGTGTAATCTCACAGCTATACGCCCCTGAATGATTCAATGAAACATTTCTCAGCTCTAAACCCAGACTAGCAGTGGTCATATTGATCATTGCGTTGGCAATGAATAATGACTCAAAGCCATTAGTAGCAGTGATGTTGAATCCATTGGGATCAATCCATGATATAGATATGATTTGAAAATTGTTTGTCAATAGTTCAGCTTCGCATGTTAGCCCAGCATCATCCATATATGCCAGTGAACTTGGACCAGATATACTGAATAATAACTCTACGTAAAATACAATAATGATAATACTTTTATAACTTGTAAAAATTCCCCGATTATTGCATTAATATCATTTAAGTGATGTATACTTTAGTACAGTAATGATGTTTTCATAGTAGACTAATATAATGCAGGGCTATGATAGCAATCATAACCTTGTGATATTTCCACCGAACTACTTTGTTCACTTGGCAATGATGTACCATCAGCCAGAGTTACTATGAATGCTGAGACGTTTTGGTAAAAGTTTGCTGTAATGGTGGCCTGGGTCATACCATCCCTAACATTCATGCTCATCCTAGCACCATCAGATACTTCATGGTATACTTCATAGGAATTAGGAGTCGGAGGTGTGGCAGGCTGGTCCCAACTCAATAATACAGTATTAAAACTACTTCTAAATAATGACAGATTAACAGGAGCCTCTGGAACTACATGTATGTGTGTGTAATTGAAATTAACATAATAAATGAGGTATCCAATGATTATTGCAGCGAGTGTGACAATATTATTATTTACCTGTAATGGTTATTGAGTCAGTCTGAGAATCCATGATATTAGCGTGTTCTGATTGATCATTGGTAGCCACCTGACACTGGTAGTCTCCAGCTTGTCTAGTACTGAACGTTACCACCACATTCACCTCTATAGGATGAAATGATGATTGTATTATCCTTGTAAAGGTAAAGTCAGTGGTTGGTGAGCCATTGATGTCACAGGTAACAAATGTGGGTGGACGATTGGATGTATTGAAGCTGATAGCGAATACAGGAGGATCAGCATCAGGTAATGATAATAAGGTGAATGATGGCGAGCTAGTAACAACTGGTACAGCTAGTGAAATAATAAGTATCTTGATAAATAAACTATTAATCATGATCACTCATGTCACCTGCTTCGTTAAATCTACTTGTGTCATAAATAGCCACTGCAAGGGTCTGGTTAGCTGTAGTTTTATCCGTAATGATACATGTGTACAGACCCCACTCATCTGTATCAAACTCAATAGGAGTATCAATGAATAATCCCACCTGACCCTGTTCATATTCCACCCTCAGTATGTTAGTAGAGTTTGCTTCAACAGCAGTTCCATTGGAGTAGTGCCATGTTCCGATAGCATCATTGTATGAGGATTGACACCACAGACCATCGGATAAATTGGTACTTTGGAATTTGGAGAAATTATCCACTTCATTCATATATTTAGCAACATAAAGTCGTACACCTGCAGTAAATGTAGTACAGCATTACACTGGATGATATATATGCTCCTCAGTATATTGCTACATGTTTCCATATATAATCTATGTATAAAATGAAATATCTACCTTCTGTTGGTCTCAGGGGAACTTCTTGTGTAATGACTCCATTTCCTGATGAACTAATAATATATACCAATATGAAAAAAACGTTTGCCACCATCTTGGATCAGCAAATTTGGTTTAGATCTGTCCGCAAGTTTATGAAGTTGGCAAATTGAAAGGATATCAATTTTAAACATATTATATCTCAGGCTATATAAGGCTAGCTCTTTGTTTAGCGTGTGTGTCACTTACTCATACTACCCACAATACACCAATCATGCCACACTATAGCATATTGTATACTGTTAGCATATAGACGTCTCTGTAATTTGAATGTACATTATTAACTGAATTCTCGAACAAACATTGTTATCATAATACTGTAGTATGCATGTGTGTCAGTATGTGGTTATTGTTGTGGCTATGTGAGTATATGTTGGATTGTTAATAGTTGATACTACAGTATATGCATATATGCATCTGTTTATGATAACACTATAATATTTACCTTACTCATAGTGAAATGTTATTCATCGTGACCTTCATATTTGCTATATAGAAAAATAATTTAATGCAGTTTGTTAAATTTTTTACTCAGTACTACTTATATTTTGAATTCTCTTCTTTAATGCCAAAACAAATATAATCACCATATTAACTACAACAATCATTACATAATACTACCACTGAACAGGCTACCAGCTATATGGTAATAATTATTTAATAGCATATAAGGTAATGATTGCCACAGTGGGTGTGGCTTTCATATCAGTAATAGCAATATACAGTACTGTCAGTGGTTATCACACCTGATGCATAAATTATAACATTGAATAATATACAATGTATACAACACAAATGGTTAAATTTCATAGTGACAGTATACATAGTGTTATACTCCATTACACTATAGATGAGTTACATTGAAATTGCCCCCCCATAGCATTGAAAATTTCCCGGACAAATGGCAGACAGCTTATGAAGTGTGAGAGGAATTTTATTGAGTTGTCATATCCAGTGAATAAGTCCTAAGTTTTCGCCAATGCTTATATTTTATGTGAATCAAAGGAGCCATTTTGCATTTTTATTACATACATTCATGCATATACATGTGTATGTACATGTGCATGTGTGTACACCCTCTGAATGCGAAGGGTGTGGCCAGTCAGTGTATAATGGCTCCTTTGATTCATCCTCATAGACTAGAGTTAATAAGATAACTAACCTGGTGCCTGTTCATGACACAACTAGGATTGTGTATTTCACTGGAACCACACCCATTTAATTGGGGTGGGGCTCGAATGTAATTCGCATTGACACTACATTCTCATGTTAAAAAAAAACCTGTACCCTTTCAACTCCTCCATCCCTTTTATTCTACACTGGTAACTCCCATATATCATTACATGCAAAGGATACACATTTAATGGAGCACGGTATAAATAAACTATCCCAGAACATTACTATACACTAATATTATAATAATAGTATTAACTGATGTTCTTAGTCAACAGAAAAAAAAATAATGCTAACATAAACAATATGGGATTCTATATTGGATACTGCAATAATGTATGGCAAAATATACGTAGTATATAAGTGCTATATACGATATTTTCAATAGTATGGCACAATCATATAGACTGTATAGCATGTCCTAATATAGTCTCTAAAAAATAATTAAGAAACATATCTTTGATGAAATTATTGAATAGACATTAATTTAATGATAATATGAGTGTATCAGTATTGTATGATTGTTGTGACTAGTTCATATGCTGGATTGTTGGTAGTTGAAATCACAATATCAGTATTAGTAGTAGTATTGATAGCAGATGGTGTACACATTATTGTAGCATAGGCTGGGTTAACATCAACTGGTACATTAGCCTGTGATGGTATATCATTGACTAGCTAATATGCATGTATGATATGCTCTTCACTTATAAGGAAGAGATAATTAACTACTAACCAGTGGTGGGTTGGTGGGAGATGTATTGAATTTTGCAGATCCAATTAAGCCCCTGTATTAATTAATAAAATAAAATTAATGATTAGCCAGAACATGTCTATATAATATTATATGACTTATTAATCCCTCAATACTGCAGCTGGAAATACACTAGGGCATGTAACATGTAATTATACTGCATTAGTGAGCATACATTAAAAAAATTTCAGAGTACAATTATACAGTGTATTTTTTGTTCTAGCTAGTATATAACTCACAGTAGAGGATTTATTCCTACCACTAGCTAAATAGAAACATACATAATTATTTAAAACATACCCGACAATGTATATATCATTTTAACTTACAATAGCCTTTATTTGTATCTTTATAGTAACAACAGTATACTGTAATTGAAACCACAATAATCACTAGTAGAAAAATGACCACATTCACCACAAGGACAGCAATGCCTATAACTATCGAGAGAGTATAAACAGCTTTAACATATGATGATGGCATGTACAGCTGGAACCTCCGATAATGAAAACTCCCTTTAATGAAAACCTCTGTATAATGAAAAGATTTTAAGGTCCCTTTCCCAGTAAAATAATGTTTAAGCAACCTCTCTTTAAAGAAAACCTCTGAGTAATGAAGTAATTTATTGGTCCCAAAAGTTTCATTATTCGGAGGTTCCACTGTATAATGATATACTTACTTAAAAAACTATAAGGCTCTGTAGTTTGAGGTGGCTCTGTAGTTTGAGGTGGGCCAGTAGTTACAACTGAAGGGAAGTTAATTAATATAAACATTACACTATGTTTTGTTATTTGGCTATATGTATTGTATTATTAGTACCTTGAGAAATAATAGAATTAGAATAAATGAAGATTTTATTGGTCATGGAAAATGAGCCAGAATAGGATATTGCTGTTGCTGGTTCTATGTCCATTATTATCACATCCTCTTGTGAGGCAGACACTACATCACTGATACCCTCATCATATGCTAATATACTATACACTCCTGATACTACACCAGATATAGTACCCTCAGCCATATTGTTACTGCCCCTATTGAATGTACCAGTATACTCTACCACACCATTCTGTACCAGCTGTACTGTACATATAGTATCAGTACTGAAGGAGTGGAAATAACAGGTACACATCACTGTACCAGCTGTACTGGTACAACTAACACTACCCACTCCATATGTATCTATTAGAATAAATTATAATAACTAATAGATATCACTCATGTTGTTGAACTAACCAATACTAGCTGTACCAGTAACAGTATAGTCTCCATTAAAGATAGGATAGGATACGTTAATGGTATATATAGTATCCTCACTAACAGTAAACCCATCATAGGTTACAATACTGGATGATCCATTGATAGTAGTAGAACTGATAGTAATACTGACAATGGAGAGAGTAAGGGTGAGGGATACCTCAGGTAGACAACCACCAGTTGACTAAAATAAATTAAACAGATGGAAATAAATAATAATAATAATAGTATTTTTAATGTATCAACTTACGTTAACTTGAACCATTAGTGTTCGGTTATCCAGTACATATAATTCAACAGACACAGATAGTACTGGAGGTGGAACTGTACCAATTAAGTTTTAAGGACTATAATGAAACATACTTGAAACTACTAATACAACTTACCTATGACAAAATCTGTCTCTCCATCCAATCCATTATATCCTGACACTGTTACGTTAACCTCAGTACAAGGAGAATCAGTTATATCAGTCAATGATAACTCATAATAACTGTTAGATGTGAAATAGTTAGCTGTTGTATCATCACTAGCAGTAGCTGATACATTATATCCAGTGATATCAGTACCAGGTAGAGTGAATGGTGGACTCCATGAGATGTTGACAATAGAAAAATCAATGAAAGAATAAGATAAATCATCAATTGAAGACAAATGACCTACAGATTATTATATTAATTATGTAATTACGTACATGTATATTAAACTACATACCTTGTACTCTCAGTATGGCTGTATCACTAATCACATTCATACTAATACTGCTCGCAAAACAGCTTATCATGGAGTTGTCATTATCAGCTACTGATGCAGTAACCTCTAGTGTTCTACTTCGTGTATCATTAACCAGTGGTTGAGGATGCTGTTGATTGAACCCTTTACTAACATTTATTGCACTATCTCCATCAACCAGAAATACTACTGATAAAGGATTATTATTAGCTGTACAGGTGAATGTCACTACAGTACCCTCAGTAGTATTGATAGACACAGGTTGCACTGTGAATACTACAATGAATAACGAATGAAGGATAACTTAGATTCTATAATATGAATGAGTATATAGTCTAATTAGCCACACTGAGGAAGCCGGTGTCTTGATGAACGCGTACTCTAAAGATTTGGCTGTATCAAGAAATAGCTTATAAGCCAACCAGATTAATTACTTTACCACATGTCTTGTATTCAATCACATTACTTTCTTGAGGTTACATCGTGCCTGTGATTGCATCATAGACTCATGCATCTAGACTCTTCCTTGTGTCACAGGATCGGGCCAGCCAGACTATTAATGTGAGGGTGTATAGTGTATAAAGCTTTATGGGTACTATAATTTCATTTCCTTGAATCATGTGGGCATTTGAGGGCGGATACTATTCAATGTGTGGATACTAATCAAGGAAATTAATGTAAGGTTGGCTCCTTTAATTTCACTTGAAACTGATATAAATAATACAATATTCAATAATCTAACCTGGTGCCTGTCCATGACTAACTCTAACCAATAGTATCCATACAGTACTCCATAGTAATAGTACAGTACTGACTGATATTGGTACCATATTCCACTAACTATAGATCAAGTATTACGTTGCTATTATTATAATTACTAAGAAAATTAATCATGGGGACAATAGATGTAATCATTGGTAGATTAAATAAACCTGGTTACATGGTACATACTATATATAACCATATAACTCACTAGAGTCTGAGTCTTTACTTATTCTTTCCCAGCATAGCATTTTTTTTATTGAAACCACACCCATCACACCCATATAATTTGGGGTGGGGCTCAGTATTGGATATTTTTCCTACACCCACTATAATCCTCCTAACGGGGTATCTTGATAAATACCACATTATTACACACAATAAGCAAAAAAAAAAAAACTCAATAATGTTATAATGAAAGAAAACAGAACAATAATAATAGTCAATATGGCAATAAAAAAAAAACAATAGTACATTTGAGTGATAAAATAGTCAAATCTCTTTAGCTACGCCGGCATATAACCCTGCCCCATCTTCAAAATCGTTCCATACCCATTGTTTCCATTTCCTCCTGGAACCCCTCTGACACCGAATTGCATTGTAGGTCAGCATATTAGCTCCACCGGTTGCATAATGCTTTCTTTGATCTTCAGCCAGGCCCTAGTCGTAATCAGCCCCACCTATGGAAATTTTAGTATTCACAAAAATGTCTAAGGGGTGTGTCTGAGAATGTGTCACTAGTTTCACTCTGGTACCAGTTGCCCATATTATGGAAAACAACAAGCTTGCCCTGAGCCACCCAACCACCTTGGCATAATTCCTTTCCCATTTAGCTGCCATTACATCTACCATGTGCTTCATGAAATTATTAGCCTCCTTCTCTAATACCCTATCCTCTGATACAACAAAAGGCATAAATGTAGCTCTCCTCATCACAGCAGCCCCAGAATATTTCCTCTTTTTCTCATTCTCTGAGGTTGCCACTACAGCTTTCACTGGCCTGTTGATATGTGATAATGTGGAGGGGCATTGGTATCCACCACTCTTACATCAAATAAACTATCCACCTGAGGTTGCCACACTCCCCTAACACTTTGATCAACTACAAGGGTACTACCATGACCTGAGCCATCTACTTCTGACACTACAGGCTCCCTAACCACATTCCCAAAGCCAAATTACAAAAGTCCCCCAAAGAATCCCTAATCTCATTGTGTCGCACAAAGGAGGCATTCTTACTATGGATCTGCCATACCTCAGGGCTTAGGCATCTGTGAATTCCAAGCTAGGGAGACAAGTTGAAATGCTGACTTGCCAGAGGTGAGACTGTTAACTACCCAGAGTCTTCCACTCAACCGCCCTCTCAATAATATTAATAATATGTACTATAGTTGATATGCATATCTCCTATGCTGGATTGTTATAGTGGTTTATGGAAGATGTGGGTGGTAATTTTCTAGAGCTTGACCATGTGCTCAGAACAAGTGACTACATTGGAACTTTCTAGAATTTTGTGTGTTGTGTTAATATATACTACAGTTTATTTGTTGTTTGGTGAGATATTCCACGTTTTTCCACTTTTGTTAAATAATCAATAAACTTATTTGGTTTGTATCTGAGTCAGAGATAGTGAACTCTTACATGGTTGATAGCACAGTATCAGTAGTAGTATTAGTAGTATTGATAACAGATGGTGTACCCATAAACATGCCAGTGTTTATACAGAAAAAAGTTATGTATTTGAAGAATGCACCAAACATGGTAATACAATAATAATTATTATTATAATGCATGTACATGTACCCATGAGACCATATCCATATACGCATACCAGTCACATATACCGTATGTCTTTGTTGGGTAAATTATGTGCAAGCCAATGAATTGCCATATTGTATACATGTATGTGTATTATGTGTAGTGTGTGTATGTGATGTCCACTCAGTTCTTCAGTGTATGTCACTAATAGACAGTTTCATAATAATGATTAGCGGAAATCGAGACTGTGCTTGAGCTTTGGACAATGTTGTCGCTATGGTGACCTGTTTCATTTACCAAAATCTGTTTATGGTCCATATATAAAGGATTAGGGGTTAGTTGGACATCATTATTACTGTTGCCATGACGATCTACTGTAGTCATTTGTTTGGGGTCCATGTACGAAGGATTAGGAGACAGTTGGACGTCATTATTGCCGTTGCCCTGGTGATCTGCTATAGACGTTACTTGTTTGGGGTCCATATATGAAGGATTAGGGGCCAGTTGAAGCGGGTTATCTGCATCATTCGAAGTAGCTGAGGGTGGTGGATAGCCTAAGTATCAAGTAAATTTATTAACTGAATATAATTAAGCTCTCATGTATAGAATGACATATAATAGTGTTTACCTGCTGTTGCTGTGCTACCCAATCTCTGTAGCATTATCCCCTCAAAGTAACTTTGAATATCAGACGCCTGCTCAGTTAACATACTGATTCTAGCTACCATTTCCCTGAGTTCCATGTTATTGGAACAATCCTATCATAATGGAATACACAGTATACTGAATGCAATGAATATAATATTAGTACAGTATTATGGAGTGTGTGTATAAATGTGTATGTATTTCTGGAGACCATTATGGTGTTAACTTACATTAATTAATGCCTCATCCTGTGTTCTTTTAATAGCTTTAGTAAATCCTATAAAGAGGGTAAAGAATATTTAATAAGCCATTATAATGATAATATAATAATTGACTAAATATTACTTATTAACCAGTAATATAAGATGTTGAATTCACAGTGGCTTTACTAATTATGTACATTAATTCCACTAACCTTTTTTCCTACGTTTAAACCACACCATTACTCCCAATCCAAGTAACATGAGCAGTATCAGAACACCCACAACTGCCACAACCACCCCAATAACAACAAAGAGTATAGTAGAGCCCCCTTCATTGGTATCTTGTGTAGCAATTGGTGACCCACCACACACTTCATCACCTGGGTTGAACTGTATCTCGCAAGATGAATCGAAGCTGAATGAGTACGATTGACTTGATACGGGCGGAGGATTGCTGGCAATATATTCCTCAATAATAATGATTAGACGAGTGGGCGTGTATTCCTGATTATATCCTGTTATATTAGCCCTGTATACTATATAACTGGGTACATCAGCTGCTGTACATATTGTA
>JAYJLX010068606.1:0-58774 GCA_036873525.1 Chalinula nematifera | reverse complement strand
AAAATCGTCATTCAGCACGAAGAAACGGCCGAAATAGAGGAAAAACCGGTCGAAATCGTCCTAGAAGAGCCAAAAACGGGCGAAAAACAGCCAAAATTGACCCTAAAAACGCTGTTTGACGAGGATGATGACTACGAATATGCAGGGGACGATATCCTTGTATGAGCGACTCAAACACGGTTTATAACCCCCCAAAATCGCTCGTTGACTTCCTAACTTGCGAGTCTTTTATCTCCTTAGTGTCTGGTCCGGTCGGATCGGGCAAATCTTCCGCTGCCGTAATGAAAATCGCCTACCATGCGAAGAAAATGCGCCCCGGAAAGGACGGAATACGACGTTCTCGTGCAGTAGTAGTGCGAAACACCAACCAGATGCTTACCGACGCCACGATTCCGACGTTTACGACGTGGTTTCCCGAAGGTGTGGCTGGTGCATACGCTAGGACAGACAAAAGATTCACACTGAAGTTCGACGACGTGGAATGCGAAGTTTTGTTCCGTGGCCTCGATGATGCTAACGACGTGCGTCGGTTACTGTCGCTTGAATGTTCGTTCGGCGTATTAGATGAGTATCGTGAAATTCACCCAGATATCTTTAACGCGCTGCAAGGTCGTGTTGGCCGGTACCCGTCGGTAGCAAAAGGCGGGTGTGTTATGGATGATGGCTCTCCTAACGCCCATATATGGGGAGCGACAAACGCGCCGGATACTGATACATTCTGGGAGCAATATATGTCGGAGCCGCCGGATACTGCAAAGATTTACATGCAGCCCGACGCGCTTAGTGACGAAGCCGATTGGAAAGAGAACCTGATCGAGGGTTACTATGAGAAGCTGGCTGAAGGGAAAACTGAAGACTGGATTGACGTATATATCAGGAATAAGTTCGGGCGATCACTGGCCGGGACCCCTGTATATGAGCGCAGTTTTGTTAGCGATTTTCATGTGGCTGGCGGTGATCTTACCCCCGTACCTTTGCCAGACTACCCGATCATTGTGGGAATTGACTTTGGTCGAACGCCTTGTGCAATCTTTAAACAAAGAGATCCGCGAGGGAGAGTGCTTACCCTCTCAGAAATAACGTCTGAGAATATGGGGATCGAGACCTTTATACGGCTGAAGCTGGTTCCTCACGTCGCGAATACCTACCCCGGCTTTGAGATGGTGTGTGCACCTGACCCCGCTGGTTTTATGAAGCAACAGCTCAATGAGTTGACGTTGGTCGACGCGTTGCGCAATGCGGGCTTCACTTGCGTAAAACCACCCAGTAATAAGCCGGAGTACCGCATCCAAGCGGTTGAGCGACTACTTGCTCAGCAGATGGAAGGCGAGGCGATGTACCTCGTCGATCCGGGGTGTACGATGCTGGTAAAGGGCTTCAAGCACGGGTATCGCTACAAGAAGAAGCGGAATGGTGAATTAGAGGACAAGCCTGACAAGAACGAGTACTCCCACATACACGACGCAAATCAGTACGCGGACAGTATATTGGACCTACAGTTTAGAGGGTCCACAGCGGCCGCTCACAGCCGCGAGGTGAAGCGTGTACGCTACGTCTATACTTGATAATAGAGTAGTTACTGATACAATCGTTTGGAGCCTCGTCTGCCGGAGTAGAACCTATGGCCACTGTTAATGGCATGGCCCTTAAGTCTGTTGCTGAATCGGAAGCAGAAGCCAAGCGCCGCAGCGATGAAATGCAAAATCGCGAGTACATCCAAGGACTCGCTGCGCACGTCCGTCGGCGCTGGGAAGTTTCCAAAGACTCACGACAAGAATTAGAAGAACGCATGATTCAGTGCGTTCGCCAGCGCAACGGGGAATATGATCCCGAGATTCTGTCTGAAATTCAAGAGCAAGGTGGCTCCGACATCTTCGTACAGCTCACGTCAGTGAAATGTCGTGCAGCAACCAGCTGGCTTCGTGACACTCTTTTAGGCACTGGGGCAGACAAGCCGTGGGCCATCGCAGCAACACCTGAACCTGACCTGCCACAAGAAGTGATGCAGTCGCTAGAGGCTAACTTGTCTCAGCAGATCATGCAGTCGATGCAGACGACAGGACAGATGCCGTCTGAAGAAGAGCTGCGCCAAGTGGCGCTTAGCATGAAAGACCAGACCATGCACTTGGTCAAAGAGGAAGCTGAAGAACGTGTAGAGCGCATGGAGCGCCGCATGGAAGATCAGCTACTCGAAGGTGGGTGGTATCAGGCATTCAACGAGTTTATTGATGACATCGTTACATTCCCGTTTGCTGTAATGAAAGGGCCGATTAAGCGTCGGCGCAAAGTCATGCAGTGGCAGGACGGACAATTAATTCCAAATATAGTGATCCGAAATGAGTGGGAGCGCGTCGACCCGTTCAATTTGTACTGGGCACCATGGGCGTGGAACCTCAACGATGGGTATGTGATCGAGCGTCACCGTATGACGCCGGACGACTTGCAGAGCCTGTTAGGTGTACCCGGCTACAATGACGACGCCATTCGCACGGTGCTAGCTGACTTCAACGGTGGCATGCTCAACGAGTGGTTGTGGCTTGACTCTGCGAAAGCGGAAGCCGAGGGCAAGTACGAGCCAGAGGCTGTCGACACTGATGACCTCGTAGATGCGCTACAGCTGTGGGACAGCATCTCCGGCAGCCTGCTCCTTGAGTGGGGTGTACCCGAGGAAGAGATTGAAGATCCATCACTGAGCTACCCATGCGAAGTGTGGATGATCGGCGGTACTGTTATACGTGCCGTACTTAACTATGACCCGTTAGGTAGAAAGCCTTACTACCTTACTTCTTATGAGTCGAAGCCCGGCTCTGTAGATGGTAAGGGCGTAGCCGACCTGTGCCGCGACTCGCAAGCAATGGTCAACGCTACAGCGAGAGCGCTCGCTAACAACATGGGTATTTCGTCTGGTCCGCAGGTGGGTGTGAACATCAGCCGGTTGCCTACAGGCGAAGACATCTCTGAGATGCACCCATGGAAGATCTGGCAGTTCCGCAGTTCGGAGTACAACGACGGTTCACCACCGCTTTCGTTCTTCCAGCCTAACAGTAACGCGCAAGAGCTTATGGCCGTCTTTGAGAAATTCTCAGAGCGCGCGGACGAAGATACGATGATTCCCAAATATATGACTGGGGGTCACACGCCCGGAGCCAGCAGAACGTCTTCTGGCCTCTCCATGCTTATTTCTAACGCAGGTAAGGGCATCAAGCAGGTTATCAACAACATTGATAAAAACATCATCGTTCCGGCCGTTGAGCGCTTGTACCACGACAATTTGCGTTACGCGATGGATGACCCCGATATGGTAGGGGATCTGCATGTAAGCGCACGTGGTGCTAGTAGCTTGGTTGTCAAAGAAGCGGAGGCGATCCGGCGGAACGAGTTCTTACAACTTGTGCTTACTAGCCCGATGGCTCAACAGATTGTGGGTATGGATGGCGCGGCAGAACTATTGCGCGACGCTGCACTCAATCTGAACACTAATCCTGACCGCATTGTCCCTGATAGGCAGACTGCCACGCAGCTGCAACAACAGGCTATGGTTATACAACAACTGCAACAGCAGTTAGCTGCTATGTCAGGTCAGATGGCAGGTCCGCAACAAGGACCACAGCCGTCCGCGCCAGAAAATATACTACCGGATGGTTCGCCAGTCGGTGGGCGCGACAGTAACTACATGTCTCCAAGGCCTAACGGTTCTTGACGGACATGTCACTGGAGCGTATATATGAGCTTGTTTATAAGATATAAGCCGGAGAAACAACAACTTATGGCGCTTGCGCGCTGTAAGTCGCCAGAGAACAAGGCTTTGGTTGAGCTGTTCGAGATGGTGCTACGGGACGTTCTAGAAGCCCTTGTAGTTGCTGACGACCAGACTACAATCAACCGACTTCAAGGCAAGGCGAGTGTCTTAAAAGAATTCCTCATTGCGGTTGAAGAATCGCAAGGGGTGTTGGAGCGTCGATGACGCATTTTTTGTCCTAGCAAACCATTACGTGGAGCGCACACCGAGAGGAGCGTGAAACAGAGTTGGAGCTTAAAGGAGTTTGGAAATGGCTATACCTAAGCAGGTAGCAAAGAAAATAGAGGAAATCGAGAAACTTGAACAGCAGCTTGCCGGAGAGGCGGAGCAGGCTACGGAAGTAGAGCAGGAGGCAGCGCCTACTGAGGAACCCGCAGCTGAACCCGTTGTCGAGGAAGCAGAGCAACAAGGAGTAGAGGCAGAATCAGTTTCTGAGCCTGAACCTGTACAGGAGACTAAGCCAAAAAATACTGATGAAGATCCTGCTGTGTGGAAGCAAAAGTACAAGACCCTACAAGGTATGTACGACAAAGAGGTTCCACAACTTCATTCTGAGGTGAAGACATTGACGAAGGAGCTTGAAGCGCTCAAGGAGTCTTTGACTAAGAAAGCCGAGGAAACGCCAAAGCAGGAACAGAAGTTGGTTACTGATGAAGACGTGCAAAACTTTGGGGAAGACCTTATTGAAGTTCAGCGTAAGGTAGCCCGCGAAGTTGCGGCGGAGTTCGAGAGTAAGATCGAAGCGTTACAGTCTGAGAACAAAGAGTTGCGAGACTTAGTTGGTAATGCAGACAACCGCATTAGCGAGACGACTTTCGAAGCTAGGCTACATAGACTAGTACCAGATTTCCAGCAGTTGGATTCCGATCCAAACTGGATTGCATGGCTAGACGAAGTAGACCCGGTGTTACGCGCACCGCGCCGTACCATTGCTCTTCAAGCTTATCAGTCGGGGGATGCCGAGGGTGTTGCATACTACGTTGACATGTTTAGATCGAGCATGGTCAAGGAAGAGCCTGCCCAAGAAAAGCCCGCTGCTGTAGAGCTTGAGCGTCAGATTCAACCTGTGAGAACCGCCTCGAACGCTACGCCTACTTCGCAGAAAGGAAAGACATATTCGAATGCTGAAATTCAGAAAATGTTCCAGAAAGCTGCGCAGTTGAATAGCGTGGGCAAGTTAGATCAGGCCAACAAACTTGAAGCTGAAATTGATGCTGCTTACATGCAAGGTCGTGTAGTAGCGTAATTAACCAATCTGTTTTAGGAGGCCGACATGGCTGCTGTATATCCCGTAACCGGAAGTGGGTCGTTTGATACGAACCCTTCTTACTCAGGTGCGTTTATCCCGACCCTCTGGTCAGGTAAATTGCTTGCTAAGTTCTACCAGAACACAATTCTCTCTGAGATCTGCAACACAGATTACGAGGGCGAATTGCAAAACCAAGGCGATACCGTGCGTATCCGTACTGCGCCTTCAATCACCATCTCTGACTACACTGTTGGTCAGACACTGAGCTATGAAGTACCAACCCCGATCTTCCAAGACATGCAGATCAACAAGGGTAAGTACTTCGGCGTTCAGGTGAACGACGTTCTTGCTTATCAGTCTGACATGGACTTGATGAACATGTTCACAGAAGATGCAGCTAAGCAGCTCAAGATCGCGATCGAGAACGAAGTATTCTTCAACTCTTTCGTAACTGAAGGTCCTGATTCTGCTAACGAAGGTGGCACAGCTGGAGAAATCTCAGCTGCGTACAACCTTGGTACTGACACCGCTCCTATTGATGAGTCTACTCCTGACAATGTCCTTGACGCGATTCTTCGCATGGCTTCTGTTCTCGACGAGCAGAACGTCCCAGAAGATGGCCGTTGGTTGGTCATGTCACCTTTCGAGCGTCACCTGCTTATGCAGTCAGACGTTGCTCAAGCCAACTTCATGGGTGATGCGTCAAGCACTATCCGTACTGGCAAGATCGGCACGTTGGATCGTTTCTCTGTATACGTATCTAACCTGCTTCCAAAAGGTGCAGCTGCTAAGGCGCTTGTTGCTGGTCTCTCCGCTACTTCTGGTGGTGCGACTCTCACAAACGCTAAGGCGCGTCGTACAATGATCGCTGGTACTAACCACGCGACTTCATTCGCTATGACCATCAACAAGACTGAGCCTCTCCGTAACCAGACTGACTTCGGCGACATCGTCCGTGGTCTGGCTGTCTACGGTCGGAAAGTTATCAAGCCAGAGGCGCTCGTTGTTGCGCAAGTTGGCTCAGCATCTTAATCCGGTGTTATAGTCAGAGGGACTCTTCGGAGTCCCTTTTTTATTTGGAGACTACTAATGGACGTAAATAGCTTTATCAAGGAACATGGTGGAGAAATCTTAGCCAACAAACTGCGTATTCATCACAGCGGCAAGGTAGTGATAGTAGCGCGACTAGAAGGCGAGGGGTGGGTGCCCACCGAAGAAGGTGCCAAGCTTGAGCATGAGTTGAATATGCGTAAGGAAGCTGAAAAGCCAGCTCCCAAGGCCGCACCTAAAACTCGCAAAAAGCAAGGGTAGCTGATAGAATTCAGTGACAAAAAGACCGTCTGGGCGCTGTCATGATCAGTATTGATAAGTTTTACTCTAGAGTGATGCCTTATGTCCAAGGCTGTCCAGAGCCAACTGCGTCTCAGGCAATCCTAGATGCCGCTATAGAGTTTTGCGATAGCACTAATGTTATGCGCCAGACTCTAGACCCTTTTCTGACCTCTAAAGACGTTAACAATTATGACATCGATATGCCGAATAGGCAGCTTCGCGTGTCTAAAATCTTAGCTGTTTGCTTAGACGATGAAAAGCTTAGCGGCGTTTTCGAGCAAGATTCTTATTACCTACCTAACCGGGAAGGTAAGCCAACTGCGTACTATACCCGCAGAGTAGACGAAGCGCTTTCGCTTCGTTTTAACGTGTTTCCAGATGACCGTTACTCAGTAGAAATATCAGCTGCTCTAGCGCCTACGCGCTCAGCTACGTCTATTGAGACTGATCTGTATGACTACTGGGGAGACGCTATCGTTATGGAAGCGATTGCTAAGCTTGCCAGTATGCCCCAAACCGTATTTTTTAATCCTGCTTTGGCTGTCGAGATGGCCAGTAAGGCCCGTGAACAGCGCCACGTTGCCAGAATCGAATCGCACCAAGGCAAAGTTCGCGGAGGAACCCGCGTTAGACTTCGACCTTTAGTGAGGTAAGAAATGGCTATATCAGCACAATCTATTGTTCACCGCGTAGTTGATATCCTCCAAGATACAACATCCGTACGCTGGCCGGTGTCAGAACTTGTTCGTTATTTGAACGATGGCCAAAGGGAAGTAGTGCTATATCGCCCTGACGCCACAATTAAGAGCGCTACGGTTGAATGCGTTGCTGGGGCTAAGCAGACCCTACCCAACGATGGCGCTAAGCTCATTGACGTGATCCGCAACTCTGCGTCTGCTGGCACAAACAAAGCAGTCCGTATGGTGGCACGTGAGGTATTAGACGCCCAGATACCCAACTGGTATGGCTTGTCTGGCGAACTAGATGTCGTGCACTTTACCTACGACCCTAGAGACCCTAAGACGTTTTTTGTCTACCCACCAGCATTGACTACCACTCGTGTGGATATTACGTACTCAGCGTTCCCAACAGACGTATCTGAGCCAGCAGCGGGTTCTACCTATGACGATGTAAGTGGCAACCTCGATTTGCCAGATATCTACGGAAACGTCGTTACCGACTACATCTTGTACCGTGCTTATAGCAAAGACAGTGAGTATGCAGGCAACGCCCAGCGCGCGCAGGCACACTACGGCGCTTTTGCTAACGCATTGAACATCGAGGTACAAGGGACGACAGGTGTAGCGCCGACAAAGTAACTTAACGCCAAAGCACTTAGAAGGGAGCTAAAATGGCATATTCAGACACTCTCAATCTAGTCACAGGCGATACGTTACCAGAGCTGACTTTTACTCTGAAGGACAGCAACACGGCGGCTGCCGGGACTACATTGGACGAAGACAATGACGCCACGTGGGCACCCATAAATCTCACGGGTGCTTCTGTGCGTTTCCGCATACGCGAGTTAGGCAGCACTACTGTAAAAAGCACTCTTACCTGCACGGTTACTGATGCTACAGGCGGTAAAGTAGCTACAGACTTCCCAGAGGGTACACTGGATACAGCAGGTACCTTCGAGGGTGAGTTAGAAATCACGTTCTCTGACGGCGGCAAGCAGACAGTCAATGACTTGATCAAGCTTAAGGTGAGGAGTGACTTCGACTAATGGCGTTTCGGCTGTTTGTTCACGCGCGCAAGATACGGGCGTCTGTCGAATACAACAGCCCGAAAGTCGTTGCGCCTGCATTTCAAAAGGCATCGGTTAGCGTATCAAGGCCCACCTTTGACGCGGCTGTTGGTTTTGCTGACCTGCAAGCCATGGTTGCTCGGCGCAACCTTATTTCAAGCATTTATTTCCGTTCGGCTAATGCAACTAACCTTGTACTAGATCCTGACACACTTAACCGCTATTTCCGTGGTAACGATCCAGTTATTATGGGGGAGCAAGCTACGCTAGATGTCGGTAAGGTGCTGGCGGATGAGCCTACTCTTGAAGAAGTAACGACGTTCGATGTCGGCAAGGTGCTGGCAGATACAGCAGCCGTTACTGAAGACATAGCTGTATTACTCATTTATAACCGTCAATTTGAGGACAGCTTTGGCTTTTCTGACGCACAAACTTTGTTGGTAGGCAAAGGTGTGTCGGACTCCGTATCGTTTGCTGACGACCATTCTATGGCGTTTGGTAAGGGGCTATCTGATACTCCAGTAGTAACGGAACTCACAGTATTCGATGTTAGTAAGCCGTTAGCAGACGCCCCGACTGTAACTGACAACTTGAGCCGCGCGGTGTCGTTCATACGCGGCTTTACAGACAGTACTTCTTTATCAGAAAACTCTGTAATCGAGTACGGCAAAAACGAAGCTGAGTTCCTCTACCCCACAGAGCAACATAGCTTTGATATGAGTAAGCCGCTCGATGATTCGGCTTCTGTATCTGACCTGCCAGCTATAAGTTACTCACGACCTGATAGCGATTCTTTTGGCGTTAGCGACTCGTTTTCCCGCGTTTTCTCTGCAAGCCGTACGTTTACCGAAACAACCGCTTTATCAGATGTAGATGTGCGCGCAGTTGCGCTAGGGAAAACCGACGCAGTATCTCTTTCTCAGGTATTTAGCCGTGTCGTTGCGTTCAACCGCGTATTTAGCGATGCGTTTACACTAGATGATGCGGCAACAGTAGACGCGTTTACAAAAGATACTCAAGCGAGAAAAGGTAACGTACTAGGGCTGAGTGAGAACTTAACTAGAGTCTTCACCGCGTTCCGCGATTTTACCGATACCGCAACGCTATCCGAAAGCGCGTCGCTACAGCCTGAACTAGCAAAGACAGAATCAGTTAGTGTAAGCGAAACTTTTGGCCGGGTTGTTGCTTTTTCTAGGGACGTGACAGAAACCGTCTCTTTCGCTGACTCAGACAAACGCGATACTAGTCTTGGTAAATCTGACACGGCTACAGTCACTGACTCGCTAGACCGCGTGTTCTCGGCACAGAGATCTTTTACTGACAGTACGTCTCTAAGTGATGCACCAGTGCTAACTACAGCACTGCTCAAGACAGATTTCGCTAGCCTGCTAGAACAAGCAGATATCATATTCAGCACAAATAAATCTGATTCTTTATCTCTGTCAGAGGTAGAATCTAAACTCATAAGCAAGGGCGTCGATGAGTCTGTTTCGATTAGCGATGTTCTTACTTTTAGTAAGAGGTCAGCGGCCTCTTCCCTTTTAAACGCAGGTGCCATAAATGTCGCACCGATCAACAACTAGGAGTAATCCATGTTAAATGATGATCTGAAGCTAAAGGGGCACCTGTCGATCGCCGTTAACGGCGAGGTGGTACAGCAGGTCCCTAACTTAGTCGTAACCGCCGGTAAAAACTTCGTTGCAAGCCGCATGAAGGACGCCACTACAAACGCTATGTCTCACATGGCCATTGGAACAGGGTCTACAAGCCCCGCAGCAGGTAATACTGCGCTTGGCTCACAGGCTCATCGTGAAGCTCTGACTTCCACTACAGTATCTAGCAACGTCGTTACCTACGTCGCAAGCTTTGGCGCGGGCGATGGCACAGGTGCTATTACTGAGGCTGGTTTGTTCAACGCTTCTTCTGGCGGTGACATGTTGTGTAGAACTACTTTCTCAGTAGTTAACAAAGGTTCACAAGACTCTATGACGATTACGTGGGAAGTCACCGTCTCCTAAGTCTTTGAATCTTATTGAGGTATATCACCTATGGCAGTCAAGTTTGCTAACAACGTAAGTACGACGCTGTCTTCAGCGATCAACGCAACTCAAACAACGATCAGCGTAGCTGACGCGTCTGGGTTGCCGACGCTGTCGTCTGGCGACTATATCTATCTTACGATTGATACAGACACGGCCTCTCCCACGCTCGAAGTTGTCAAGGTAACTGCGATTAGTAGTAATAATCTGACGGTTGTGCGTGGGCAGGACGGAACGACTGCCTCTTCTTTTTCTGCTGGTGTTAAGGTCGAGCTGCGCGTAACTGCTGCGGCTCTGGATGACATCAGCTCAGCTGCCGACACCGAATCGGTCTCCAAGGATGGGGACACGATGACGGGTACGTTGGTTATAGATGCCCAGCTAAAACTAGCTAACTACTCTATAGGTCAGATCACCACTGGTGTAGTACAGAATGAGCAGGCTAACGGCTATGTGCGTGAAAGCATTTTGTTTTCTCGCGACGACGGTCAGTTGTACTGGGATAGCACAAACGATTTATGGACTCACTCGGGCGGCGGCAGTACAGACTGGTCTCTGTTAGGTCACCGTAGCACGGGATTCCATATTTGGACGGGTGAAGCCAGCTCTGCTGGTTGGACTGAAACCAACTCTGATTTTGACAATGAGTACCTTCGGTTCTTTATTGAAGACGGTGGGAACATCCACCTATACGGTCAAACAGAGATCACTGGGCGTACAGATATCAATGGTGCGCTACATGTCGTAAGCACCTTCCCCAAGATATACCTGACTGACACTAACAGCGACTCTGACTTTTCGATCATTAACAACAATGGTCAACTAGGCTTCTACGACGAGACTAACTCGGCCTATCGGCTCTCCATAAACTCAAGCGGCAATGCGACGCTCTCTGGTGACCTTACGTTAACAGGAAGCATCGATCATGCCTCAACTTTAGCCTTAGATGCGGCTACAAACATTACTCTCGACGCAGGCAACTCGGGTAATGTCTTTCTTCAAAATAATGGCACTCAGTATGGCAGGCTTCACAAGTCTGGCGACAACTGGATATTCAAAAATGTCATCAATGAAGGCGATCTGATTTTCCAAGGCAAGAATAGTAGCGGCACAGAACTAACAGCCCTCTCGTTGGACATGTCTGCTAGCGGAGCCGCGACTTTTGGCGGATCAATAACAACCGGCAGTTCCCTCAACTTTACTAACAACCCAGCAACGATTCAGAACACCGAGGACAACCAAGGTCAGATTCTGATTCAGGCGAAGAACAACAACGGCGATCTTTACGGCGTTAGGTGGGATGTGGCTAACGCGAGTACTGGCGCTCTGCGACCCTCGCATGACAACAACAGTAACTTAGGTCTGACAAACCGTATCTGGAACACCTTGTTCGTAAACCAGATTAAGCACGGGACTGGTAACACTGTAATTGTAGATGCTAACAGGAACTTGCCGAACATAGCCGCAATTACGGCTACTAGCGTCGCTATTGAAGCCGCTACGCCAATATTGAGTCTGAAAGATACGTCGGATAATGACGACCATCACATCTATTTCAGAGACAACAACGGCACTATCCTCTACGAGATCGCTACGCAGAATGCTGACAGCGGAGATGGGTTTACGTTTTACTCATCAGCCCAAGAGATCGTCCATCGGATAGGCACGACTAACGTCCTAACGACAACAAGTTCAGGTGTATCGGTAGACGGTACGCTGACCACGGATGCAAGAATTACTGTCGATCACCCGACAGGCGTTACCGACAACACAATGATCTTCCTAAATGCGGATGATCGATACGCTGATATTTTGATGGCGGACGATGGTGGCTCAACCATCCTCAGAAATGATCGGGGCGGCTTCCAAGTTTACGTTGATGGCACGGCTAACAGCGACTCAACTTCCAATGTAAAGCAGGCGCTGGTCATAGGAGATACCGGCAATACCTCCGTAATAGACGGCACTGTAAGCATCACAAAGAAGGGTGACTTCTTCCCGACCATCACGTTGAGAAGGACAGACGGCACCACCAAGACTAACCAGACGTGGGAACAACAGATTGGAAGTTCAGGTAACTACAATCTAAAAGCAACGACTGGTACGACAATGTATCCGTTGATCGCCTTGCCCAATGGCGACATCGGTTTTGCTTACGACACCAACGGTGCTAACCCACGCATGTCAATCGATCAGTCCAGTGGTCGAATTACGATTGACGGGCCACTGCGGGTTGGTGACGATGACATCATTACTAACACTGGCAACATCACCAACGTAGGCACAATCGCTGCTACCGGGAAGATTGAAACTACCAACATCTTGTCGTCTTATCGACTGCGTCTGACCAACCAAGAAATTACAAATTTTGGTGCGGCGTATGAAATGGTGTTTGACGCCAACGATTCTGATTCTGATGTGCCAAGTCATGGTGATCATTTAGGCGGTTACCCGTTCGGCATCTATGTTACAGGTGACAACGGCGCGTTTAATCCCACTGACAACACAATCGGCAACGGCCTCGTAAAGGTCTGGCATACGGGCCACTTCAAGAAGGCCCATATCGATTACCTTGTAGGTTTGTATGGTGCTGGTGGAAGCGATGGGGCTGTCACGGCGACAGAGTATGGCTACCTAAATGGTGTCACTAGCGCAATCCAGACTCAGCTAAACGCCAAGTACCAAAGCGGCGACAGCATAACGGCTAATAACCTAACCGTGACAGGTGACCTGACGATCACCGGAGACATCAATAGCTACAACGTGACAGATCTCGACGTTCAGGATAAGACCATAACGGTCAATGCTGGCGGTACCGAGGCTGGTTCAGACGGTGCAGGGTTGATTGTTGACCGTGGCACGTCTAGCGACGCAAAAATTATTTGGGATGAGACGGCAGACGAGTTTGATTTCAACCAGCAGATCAGCGTCCCAAGCGCTCGTGTTAACGGTAACGTAAATTTATATGGTGGCGGTTCTAACGCGAGAATCACCTACAACAACACGACTTTCGGCACTTACGATTGGTACAGCTATCAAGACGATCAAGGTACTTACCTAGTAACAATTACAGGCACTGGCGGTCCTGAATTACAGCTCACCGCGACTGGTGGAAGTAATAGCTACACTAGCGCCGAGCTTAAAGTCGGTGGAAGTAAGGTCATCACCGAAAACGCGGCGGCGACTCTTGGCCCTGTTGTCGCGAAGGGTACAACTACAGACAGCACTGGCTATGCACTAAGGGCGCTCGGTAGTGCTGGCGCTCACTTATTTGAGGTGCGTAACGACGGCGTTGTCTTGATTGACAGCAATTATTTGTACGTCAACAACTCAAGTGGCTTTTACTCGACGGGCAGAATCCGAGCGCGTGGCGGCATTGATAATGACAGTGGCGATACACTATTCCTGTACGAAGACACCACAATTCAGCACGGCACCTCGGGTTCTGATCCAGCAACGCTCACTATTAAGTCGGCAACTGAGGGCGGAACGGCACTGGGTGATGTGTACGCAGCACTAGATTTTGCTGTTAACGGGGCGGAGACGAACGCAGGTAACGCTAACAATGGCGTAATCGCGGCAGTTCGAGCGATTGATACTCGTACCGGTACTGGAAAAACCTACGAAGACGCAGGCCTTGGTTTCTATACGACACCCAGCGACGGTGCGACTGGAGAGCTAGACCCTACACTTCGCATGGTTATCGGCGCTCAAGGCGGCGTCCATATTACTAGCGACGGTGTTCTAGAAAGCCTAAGTGCAGGCAACTTCAAAGCAGACGGTCAGGTCCACGCGGGTAGTGGTTTTTACACGTCAAGCACACAAAGAATTGGTACTGATGGTAGCCTGCCTGCCGCAGGGAACATCACGTTCAGCAACGGTGGAATGATTACAGCCAGCGACATGGACTTTGTTGTTCGTGACGCGACCGATAGCCCTGCTAACTTTATTTGGAGAGACCATAGCGAAGACTTGCTATACCTCGGTACTCCTACTGCCGAAGTCAGGTTCCGATCAGATGTGCGGTTTGACGCGGGATATGATCTGTATGTACCTGCGGCGTCTAAGCTCTACTTTGGCAACAGTGAACATACCTACATCGGAGAAGATGTTGACGACCGTCTGAGGTTCTTCACAGGCGGCGCTGAGTTTATGCGCTTTACTGAAGCGGCGACAAACCAGCTCGATATATTCCAGCCGGTTGTCTCTAACAGTCAGATCAGATCCTCGAAGTCAACGATAGGCGCTCAGACGGCTTCTGGTAATTTAGCGAACGCCGCGTTCTTAGCTGGCTCTACCACAGAAGGTATCGGCATTGACTCGAACGAGTTGATGAAGAAAGGAACTGATCCATTCTATCTGGGACATAACGGCTCAGGTAATCTGGCGTTTGTTACGGGCGACGGTAGTTCTCAACAGCGACTTGTTATCGGCCCTACCGGCAAGACCAGCTTCTTTACTTCAACGCAGACGAACCAAACCAACAATTCAAGTGTTTCGATTGGTCAGGCATGGCTAACATCTAGCGCCAGTTTCTTCGTAAATGGGTTTTCACGTTTTTCAGACCCACTTTACATTAGTGAAGACAATAGCGGTTCAAACAAGTACGTCGGTATCGATTACCAGAACGGCAAGATAACTGCGACAGGTAAAAGCGGTACCGGCGTCCTCAATGCGTTTGACGCGGGCGATGGTTACTACGTTGGTAACACGCAGGTGATTTCGTCGTCGCGATCACTAAACAACATTACTGGTTTTAACTACGCGGCAACCAACTCTAATCAAGGTGCGAAGTTTACGATTACGGACAACGTCAGTAATCAGAGCATGACCGGTGTGCTTATCGACTACAACGCATCAGGCTCGCAGACGCACACTGGAGATAACACTCACAACGCCCTCTCGATTGATTTCGATTCGTCAGCGACTGGCGGTGACACAAATCACGAGCATCGAATTTACGGCATCAACTCTAATGTCAGGGCAACCGGCGATAGCGACATTATTACTTCTGTCTACGGCTATGCAGAGGGTCAGAACTCCGCTGGACAAATATCTGAAGTTATCGGTGTCTATGGTTACGCGCTTGATGATGCGGCTTCAGACGGTAGGGTAGTTAACGTAAAAGGCGTTCAAGGTCTTGGTTACCTTGGCAGCGATTCGACGCAAACATCGGCAACAGCTTATGGCGGATACTTTAAAGCCTTAGCGCTCACTTCGCACGATAAAGACTCTGGTTCTTTAAACGGTGTCTACGCCGAAGTAGAAATTGACGATCCGGGCCAAGCGCAAACGGTTAGCAATGTCTATGCTGTTCAGGCACAGATTGACTATGACGGCGGTGGTAACGCAACCGTCAATAACGGGTATCTGTTCTACGGTAACTACGCAGGTACACTACCCAACAGCGCTTACGGCATCTATATCGCCGACGCTGTTCGCAACTACTTTGCTGGTCATATCACTACAGGCGATGGCGATACTACTAACGTCGCATACGGATTTAACGGCGATGTTAATACCGGCATGTACTCGCCCGGAGATCATCAAGTCGGCCTCGCGGCAAATGGCTCGCGCAAGTTTTACGTGGATGGAAATAACCACGTTGCTTACTTTCAGAATGTTAATAAGGGTGTTCGAATAAATGGTGCTGTAACTAACGAAGCCCCCATAACGGATGAGTTAAAGCTAGACGGCTACGGCGTTCACGGTAACCGTGGCACAGTCTATTTAACAAATTCAAATGCCTCTGGATCTGTTCAAATAGGTGTCGGCGGGACTCATAACGCAAATCCTAAACTAGTGGTTGGTGCTAATAGTTCTACCTTTAACCACCAGCTCACTATTTCTGATGCTTCCGACTACGCCCTAACTGTGCAGTCTACAGATGCCTATGCAGGTATCAGGTTTTTGGACCCAGACGATAACGGCATCATTTATTACCACGGCAATACAAACCACTTCTATCTGCACGATTCATCGATGTCGATTAACGGGCCGACTATTGCCTCTGGCAATGAGTTCCAAGTTAATGGCGCGGCGAATGTCACAGGCGTCCTTACATGGAATGGCGGTAGCTCTACCAACGCCAACACTGCCTATAGTTGGGGTAACCACGCAAGCGCTGGCTACGCGACCACGTTTGACTCGCTGAGCAGTAAGACATCAGGCACAGGCGACTACTCTACGACAGGCGACCTTGTGGCGGGTCGCGGTTCAGGCTCCATTGCTCTAACTATTAACGATGGTAAGGGCAACAGCAATGTCACCTTTAACCATCAGAACGGCGTCCCTGATCAAAACGGTAACGCGGCACGGATTGAGGTCAACACCGATTCAAGCTCCGGCGCTTCCATGTTCTTTGAGGTCAAGTCAGGAGTAACTGGCGGCACTAGCGTAGACCTTACGCCTATTTTCCGCGCCAATGAAACCGGCTTGTATATGGAGTCCGGCAAGGTCATCTATGGAAGCGGTGGCGTCCAGATACAAGCGAATGACGTTGATTTTGTACTGCAAGACAGCACTGACGGCACCACAAACATCATCTGGCGTGACCACAGTGCGAGCAAGCTGTATCTAGGTACTCCTCAGTCTCCAGTTGAATTCCGGTCTGATATTACTATGCAGAGTGGGTATCAGATCTTTATGGATGCCGGTAGCGCTAGTAATCCTTCTATTACTTTCAGTGGCGACCCTAACACTGGTTTCTTTAGTGCTGGCGCTGATCTTTTGGCGTTCTCTACTGGAGGCGCTCGAAGAGGTTACTTCGCATCGTCAGGCATCCACTCCGACTCCAATGTTTACACAGGCACCACCGGTTCATTTAGAAACTATGGCGGCACTTGGTACGCAACAACCGGACAGACAGGTAACGGATTTAAGTTTGAGAACTCGGTTGACGGCCTTGCCGCAACAATCTCAAGCACGGGCGGATTTACTGGTAACTCATACGAGCTAGACGAATACTCGTCCGGCACAGTGCCAATCTCAGTAGGCAAGCTGGTACTTAAAGGCGTCGGCAAAACTGGTTGGGGCGTGGGCGATGAGCATGGCTCGATTGATTGGTACAACAGTGATGGGTCGGGTATTGGTGCCAGAACGCTCGCAAGGATCGTTGCTGAAAACAACTCAGGTAACGGAACCACTACAACTACGTTCGAAGGCGAGCTTGCGTTCTACACGTCACCTTACAACGGCACTCTTAATAGCAATCCTTCCTTACGGTTGCATACCAACAATGACGCGCAGTTCTTTAACAATCTGACAGTTAACGGCGACATAACTGTTAGCGGCAACCAAGTAATCACAGCAGGCTCAAACTCTCGCGTTAAGTTTTCTGTCTGGAGCGGCACTACCTATGGCATAGGTATGCACAACGGCGTCACGGCTGGTGGCATAAACAACGACTATGCCATGACGTTCCAGATGAACAGCGATAATGATCGCGGCTGGTTATGGCTAGATTCTAGTCATGGTTTAGATGAAGGCGCTATGACCCTCACAACGCAGGGTCACCTCAACGTCGCTAACGCTACTCGCATAGGTTTTGGTGAGACTGACACAACCAAGCCTAACTCTTCGACGGCGATGCTCAACGTCAACGGAACGATTGCCTCTGGCGCTATTACTGCAACAGGTGCGTCTTCGTTTACTGATCTCGCTATCGGCGGTGCGGCAGACTCTAGCTATGACCTAAAAGTATATGGCTTAGCTCGATTCGAAGGCGTTGCTAATTTTATAAATAATGTGCAGGTGGGCGGCACAACTGTCATCAACTCTAGCCGTCAGATTACGGCAAGCCTAATGACTGTATCGTCTAGCGGCACCCCGACGTTGGTTCTTAGCGATACTGGTAACGCAGGCGGTGGAGGAGCGTCAGGCAAGTTAGCCTTTAGTAACACCGGCGGCGTTGCTATGGCAATCGGCTATACAAGCAACAGTACTTCTGACTCTGACATGATCATCAGTACAAACGCCGCTGGCACGTATGGCGGTTACTTGGGCCTTGCCGCCGCTGGTATTACCGACGCTCAAGCAGACATCATCCTAGAGCCTAAGACGGATGTGCGTGTTGCAACCGGTGACTTAAAGGTAGATGCAGGGACAATCAGAGTAAAACCCACTGCGTACGGTAACTACTTCGAAGGTGAATCTACCGGTTCAAGCACCAACACATCAATTAATCTCGGATACACCGTACCTTACGGCGGCAGAATGCACTTGTCTTCTGGCGACACCGGATTGCAGTTCTACACATTCATGAGTACCAGATGGATTGGCCCATGTAACAACAGCGGTACGACGGTAGACAATGCTATCGACCTCGGTCAGTCCACAGCCAGATTCGATGATGTCTACGCCACAAACGGCACTATCCAGACTTCTGACCGCAACGAAAAGCAGGACATCCAAGCGCTCACTGACGCAGAGCAGCGTGTCGCTACTGCATGTAAGGGTCTTATCCGCAGATTCCGTTGGGTAGATTCAGTTGCAGAAAAAGGCGACGACGCTCGCTACCACTTCGGAGCTATCGCGCAAGACGTAGAAGCCGCTTTCACGGCTGAAGGCTTAGATGCAGGTGACTACGGTCTTTTCATTCGCACCACATGGTGGGAACACGAAGGCGAGGATTATCCAACGGCAGAAGCCGCACCTACAGGAGCCGTCGAGAAAACTCGATTAGGTATCCGATACAATCAACTCTTTGCATTTATCATTAGCGCTCTTTAAGGAGAAACAAAATGGCTATTACTAACGTGCGTACAGTCCAGCGGGTTGAAGTTTACCCCGGCCCCGGAGAAGACGATCCTTCGGTAATGGTGGTATACGAGCATACGTTCGACGACTCCGACGACGATCAATTACCTGTTACGACAGAAGCAACACGTAATATACACCGATATACAACCACCGTAGCGGAAGACGGCACGGAAACTCAGACTGCTACAGATATTACAGGTGAAGATCAGCTTGTTCAGGATATCTGTGCTGGCATCTGGAATGGCTAATGATTGACCCGGTAACTGCTATCGCTGGAGCCTCTAAGGCTTATGCTATGGTCAAAGCGATGGTGGAGGCTGGTCGTTCGGCTGAAGACACCATGATGCAACTGGGTCAGTGGTACGGCCATGCGTCAGATGTCTTATACGCGGACAAGAAAGCTAAGAACGTAAACCCGTTCAAGAAGCTTGTATTTAGCAAAAGCGTCGAGGCAGAAGCAGCCAAGGCGTTTGCTGCTAAGAAAAAGATAGAGGCTCAACAAAAAGAGCTACTGTCTTTGATAGGCATGATGTATGGCAAAGAAGGCCTCAACGAGTTTCGTGATATGCGTAAGCAGATACTCAGAGAAAGGCAAGACGCCGTGTACCGCCAAGCAGAGATGAAGGAGCAAGTCATATACGGCCTTCTTACGCTGTTCTTACTTGCGTTGTTAGTTGCCCTTATCACTTTTATAGTTGCTTAGGCCAGCAAAATGGTTGCAAAAATTAACGGTGGTAATAAAATTATTTTTGGTTATACCAAAACAAAGGAACCAACTACATGACTGAGCAAGAAAAACCAGCAACACTAGTTATCGACGGTGAAGAGTTCATCATCGATGACTTAACTGCGGAAGTTAAAGAGCTTCTTTCATTGCATGCGCAGGCCAACGACATGATGGTCGCAGCACGTAGGCAAGCCATTATCCATGAGGTATCGGTAACTAATTTGGCCTCTCTAATTAGCCAAAAAGTTAAGGGTGAAGCCAGCGATGACGAAGCAGCAGACGCCGACGCAGCGTGATTCTATGGATCGCTATTGGGAAGCTATAAATCGGATCGCCTCTCACGAGGCGATGTGCGAAGAGCGTTCCAAGACTATCTTTAACAGACTTGACCGCATAGATAGCTCTTTAGACTTGATGAACAAACGTGTGTTTAGTCTAGGAGTTATGATTATGGGCGGTATGGCAGGGTTGATAGTGACCCTGCTTTTACAATGAACATCAACGAATCTACAGATGTCACTATCCCTATTCGCAATCTTGTGGCGATGGTAGCTGCTACCTCTATCGCTACGATGGCCTACTTCGGAATCCAAGAGCGCCTTAACACGCTAGAGCATTCCTTAGATAAATCCCAAATGGAAATAGAAAGCAACACAGAGTTCCGTATTCTGTGGCCGCGTGGCGAGCTTGGGTCTCTCCCAGACGACGCGCGCCAAGACATGATGATTGAAGGTTTGCATATCAACGTACAAGAACTGCGCGGTATACAAAACGAAGTGCATGACTTAACTATCCGCATAGGCACTCTGGAGTCGCTATATGCGCAGGAGGAGAAAGAATGAACTTTGATAAAATCAAAGGCGTAATTGGTGGCCTAGCTCCTACGCTTGGTGCAGCTTTGGGTGGCCCTGTAGGCGGCGCGGCGGCGACTATGTTAGCGGATGTTTTGGGCTGTGATCCCGCACCGCAGAAGATTGAGAGAGCGCTACAGCAAGCGACTCCTGAGCAGATTGCAGAGATTAAGAAGGCCGAGCTTAAGTTTGAAGCCAAGATGAAAGAGCTAGATGTAGACATCTTTGCGTTAGAGACAGCTGATAAACAAGACGCTCGTAAGAACTTTTCCAAAGATTGGACGGCTAAGCTAATAGCCTTGACTATGGTTTCGTTTTTCTGTGGGTACATTGGCATGATTACGGTTATGCCTCCTGAGCAAAATTCCATGGAACTAATAAATCTTGTGCTTGGTTACTTAGGTGGCTTAGTATCAGCGGTAATATCATTCTACTTTGGGGCGTCTCATCGACAAGAATAAGCGCGATCAGGGTAGAGAATCTGAGTTGGGGGGCTTAGGTTTGGATTACTTGCTTGACATGATCAAACAGCATGAGGGGCTTCGATTGAAGCCTTATAAGTGCACAGCAAATAAGTTGACCATTGGTTACGGGCGCAACTTAGAAGACCGGGGCATTACACAAAAAGAAGCTGATGTCCTTCTTATCAACGATATCTACTTGTGCTACGAAGAGTTGGAATGCTTTAGCTGGTTCCCAGACTTAGATCATGTCCGGCAGATGGCTATAGTAGACCTGTGTTTCAACATGGGGTTACCTACGCTATTAACTTTCAGAAATGCGCTTGGTGCAATGGCCGAAGGTCTGTACGAGAAAGCGGCTGAAGAGTTTTTAGACAGCAAGTGGGCTGGCCAAGTTGGAGAGAACAGGTCCGGCAAAATAGCGGCTATGATCCGCACAGGTGAACTCCAGTAATATAGCTTTCTAACAGTGGCCAAAGAGATAATATCTCGCGCCGAAGCCAAAGCTATAGGATACAAAAGATACTTTACTGGAAAACCCTGTAAGCACGGGCACGTAAGCGAGAGATACACTAACTCCAAGCATTGCATAGAATGCCTAAAACAGCGTAACAGTACGCCAGAGTCTATCGCGTATTACAAAGAGTATTACCACCGTCGGGCAAAACAAGAAAGCGAAGAAACAAAAGCCTACCGCGCTGCAATCCACCGTCATAAGTACCGCACTAAATGGCGTTTTAACGCTCGCCACAACGCAAGACTCCGCAAACAACGTATTAAACGGGCAACTATCCGGTGCCCGATAGACCAACTAAAAGTGCAGCAGCTTTACCTAGACGCTAAGCTTATGCGGCTTACAGGCAAGAATTACAACGTCGACCACATTATCCCCATCGTTCATGACAAAGTTTGCGGACTGCATTGCTCTGCAAACCTACGTATCGTTCCCTACGAAGTAAACGCTAGCAAAGGAAATTCGTTCGACCTAGACGAGTACAACAAACGGTTAAACAGCTGATAAATATGGTATTCTCGCGAGTCAGGGAATCAAAAGGACAGGGGCTATGGTAGGCGTAGTTATCCGTGCGTTTGGTGGCATTTCGCCCAAAACTCCACCCAGAAGACTTAGTGAGACTCAGGCACAGACGGCGGATAAATGTGCTGTCTTCAACGGTGCGTTACGCCCTGCTAAAGATGTCTCTGGCACGACAGTCTCTAGTAAACCATTATCGACACAAACCATCTACAAGTTTGGGCAGGATTCTACTAGCGAAACCAGCGGATGGCTTGCGTGGAGTTCAGACGTTGACGTAGCACGTGGCCAGATCAATGGCGACACTGAAGAGTGGACATTCTACACTGGCGACGGCGCACCTAAAGCCATTCGTTCCGGTTACACTGCTAGCCCGATATCGATGGGTATTGCGGCACCTAGCACTGCTTTAACAGCAATCGCCGACGCTGACACTTTGCCAGCAGACACAGATTCACTAACTGAAGAAACACGGCTGTACACCTACACCTTTGTTTATAAGATTGGTGGTAGAGACATAGAATCTGCACCTGCACCCGGCTCTAACTTGGTCGACATATACCCCGGCCAGTCAGCTAACTTGCATGGTTTTGCTACGCCGACGCTCGCTACCCACTATCGGATCTACCGTTCTACCGCAGGTGTGTACCTTTTCGTCGCAGAAATATCCCTTGCAACTGGTGCAGCGGCTACTTCTACATCTCCTTACGAGGATGACAAAGATCCAGAGTTATTGGCAGAAGAGCTGCCCTCGCTGTATTGGGCTGAGCCTCCTACAAACCTCGCAGGTCTGATTAATATGCCTAACGGCGTTATGGCGGGTTTTGTTGGTAGAGACGTATATTTTTGTGAGCCTTATGTTCCTCACGCATGGCCTGAAAAATACCGGCAGGCGCTGGATTACCCTGTAGTTGGGCTAGGGCGTATGGATACCACACTGGCAGTACTGACCAAAGGTACGCCGTACTTTATCCAAGGCTCGCACCCTGACTCTGTGGTAGTTGTAAAGTCTGATCTTGAGCAAGCTTGCTCGTCAAAGCGCAGTATCGTTAGCTTCAACAACTCTGTTTTCTATTGCAGTCCTGATGGCCTAATTGCACTGACGCCTAGTGGCTCACGTAATATTACTGACTCTATGTTTACCAAAGAGCAGTGGCAGGATTTAGTAGATCCTACATCTGTTATAGCTGACCACTACGAGTCACGCTACGTGGGCTTCTACAATAACGGCACCGATTCGGGGTCTTTTATATTCGACACGATATCTAACTCGTTTGTCCTAAGCACCAGCACATCTAACCCTACAGCTACGTTCCAGTCTTTGCGAAACGATAAGTTATATGTAGCAGTAGCAGGCAACATCAAAGAGTGGGATGCGGGCAGTAATCTGACTTATACGTGGAGGTCTAAGATATTCCCCATGGCTAGGCCGGTTAGTATGTCCTGTGCACAGATTGAAGCAGAGGCTTATCCCGTAACGGCTAAAATTTATGCGGACGATACGCTACTGCATACACAGACTGTTGCTGACCGTAACCCGTTCCGCCTCCCCGTAAAAGTAGCCAGAGATTGGGAAGTCGAGCTTAGTGGCACTAACGAAGTGTTTACTTTCGCTATGGCTCAATCGATGGAGGAACTGAAGAGTGTCTAGACCAGCTGATGCCCTACCTACTATTACTTCTGACATACCTAGAGATCTCAGGACGTATCTTGACCGTCTTCGTGGTCTTCTTAATCAGAGAGGCGGGGTTATTACTGATAGTGACCTTCGTTCTTATGGGCTTATCGATAGCAGCGGCATACGAGTATCAGATGGAGGCGGAAACAATCAACCTGTCGAGTACGGCCCACCGGCAGTAGTTGCAAACCTAGACGCTGATGGGGCGTTTCGTAACATTATTGTTACGTGGGATCAGCCTGATTACTTTGGTCATGCGTTTACTGAGGTTTGGGGTTCTCCGATATACGACACCACGCTGGTGTCCACTGATCCCGGTTACGTAGACCCTACGACCTACGCTACCTTCGATTCGACTACGGCGACACTGGTTGCTATCTCTGCTGGCTCCGTAATAAACGACGCACTGGGCAGCGGCAAGGGGCGATACTACTGGGCGCGCAACGTAAACTTTTCCGGCAGGCAAGGTGCTTTTAACTCCACTACCGGCGTGAACGGCGAAACTTCAGTCGACGTAGAGTTTATGCTTTCTACGCTAACCGGACAGATTACTTCGAGTCAGCTAGCTACATCTCTGGCATCTCCGATTGGAAATCTGCCAGCGGACACTGAAGCGCAGGTTGAAAGCCTACAAAACCAGATTAACTCTCTTAACTCTGTAGAAGCGTGGTCTTCTTCAGAAACATATAACGCGGAAGATCTGGTTACTTACAGCGGCAACTTGTACCGGTCTACACAAGGCAACAACACAAACAACCAACCTTCCGGCGACACGGATGATACGACCTACTGGGACTTCGTTGGTGCGTACACGAGTCTATCTGCGGCGGTAGCTGGCAACACTTCTGACATCACTCAGATTAATTTTATTGACTCTACGTCAACGTCAGCTATTGCTTCGCAGTTTTCGTCGCTTAAAGCAGACGTAGAAGACGAGAATTCAGGTTTATCGGCCGCTAACGCTGCAATCACTCAGCTAAATACTGTTAGCGCGGATTCCACATCTGCCCTCGCATCGGCTTTCCACTCGTTGCGGGCTTCAGTTAACGATACAGACACTGGTCTCGCGGCGGCACACGCTGACATTACGCAAATTAACACAATCAGCGCAACGTCTACGTCAGCTGTCGCTGTTGCTACTAATACCCTAAACACGACTGTCGGCGAGCATTCGACAACTATTGAAGAGCAGTCTTCTTCGATTGATGGCCTTGAAGCGCAGTACACAATCAAGATCGATAACGCGGGACACGTATCTGGCTATGGCCTTGCAAGTAGTGCGGTTGACGGCACACCTACGTCTGAGTTTGGCGTACGAGCAAACCAGTTTTGGGTAGCACCTCCCGCTACTTTGTCCGCTACTGCACCTACAACTAATCTTTACGCGGGGCGCGTGTGGGTAGATACAAGCAGTGAAGACCCGGACACTTATGTAACCAAGTACTACTCTGGTAGTGACTGGAGTACTACGCCGCAGAGTTTACCGTTTGTAGTTCAAGCTACTTCTACAACGATCGGCAATGTTGAAGTACCAGCTGGTGTTTATATGGACGCTGCGTTCATTAGCAACGCATCGATTACAAACGCCAAGATTGGTGACCTAGCAGTCGACGAAGCCAAGATAGCGAATGCCGCAATCACTACGGCTAAAATTGATGACGCTGCGATTACCACCGCAAAGATCGATGACGCAGCAATCACCAACGTAAAGATCGGCGATATTATCCAGTCAGATGCTCAGACTGACGGTGGCTACCTTAAGTGGTATATCAACAAAGATGGCACAGCTGTATTTAGAAATATTGAAATACGTGACAGCGATAACAGTATCCTGCTCGCGTCTGGTGGCAACCTAAATATAGGAAGAGTCAGTGGCTTACAGACTCAGCTTGATGACAAAGTCGAGTGGCATTTTGTAACGGACGACCCTTCTTCTGCATGGGATACAGACGCCAAAGAACAGCATGTAGGTGACCTGTGGTACCACCCGTCTAATAAGGTGCTGAAGGTATGGGTTGAAGGCGATGACCCATCTACTGAAAATACGACAGAAGAATACCATTGGCGTACAGTAGAAGATCAGGCTGCTATCGATGCCGCAAATGCTGCTTCTGCTGCTCAAGATACAGCCGACGGTAAGCGACGTGTATTTGTTTCAGAACCTTCTGTCCCCTACGACGTAGGTGATTTATGGGATAGAGGATCTACAACGGGGTTGTACCGCGCGGCTACTGCGAAGACTTCCGCGCAAACATTCGACGAAGATGACTGGCAAAAGATTGCTGACACTACGGCGAACAATACCGCTGCTGGATTTACAGGTCAGGGCGCATTATCGCTATTGGATGAAGTGTCTGCTGACGAATTAGAAGATTCTTTGCAGGGCGTTATAGATGGCAAAGTTGAGCAGCACTACGGCACATCTGACCCGTCAACCGCATGGGATGCAGACGCCAAAGAACTGCACGAAGGCGACTTGTGGTACCACACTACTGACAAAATATTGTATGTGTGGGTGGATGAAGATGATCCCGATACTACTGAGACAGAAACTCACCACTGGAAAGTAGTTGAAAGCCAAGTTGCTATCGACGCTGCTCAAGCAGCTTCTACCGCGCAAGATACAGCCGATGGTAAACGACGTGTTTTTGTTGCAGAACCGGAGACACCTTATGACGTAGGCGACTTGTGGGATCGTGGAGCCGCCACCGGGTTGTATCGGTGCAAGACCGCAAGGACATCAACAGAAGAGTTTTCTTCCGGTGATTGGCAAGTTGTCGCTGACAAAACATCAGAAAACACAGCTGCTGATTTTACGGGTAGGGGTGCACTAGCGCTATTGGACGACGTTTCGTTCGACGAGCTAGAGGAAAACCTTGCTGGGCTTATCGACGGCAAAATTGAACAGTTCTACCAAGACTCTGATGACGACCCCCAAGATAATTGGACCAGTTCAACGATAAAAGACAAACACTTAGGTGATCTGTGGTATCAAACAGATGTAAACAAACTCTTCGTCTATACAGAACCTGAAACAGGCTCGTATACGTGGACTTATATTGAAGACGCTGAGACTACAGCAGCTGCCAATGCTGCTTCTGCTGCTCAAGATACAGCCGATGGCAAGCGACGTGTTTTTGTTGCAGAGCCTACAACTCCCTACGATGAAGGCGACTTGTGGGACAAAGGTGATGGCGCTAGCCAAGGCTTGTGGCGTTGCATAAATTCTAGGGCCGAAGGCGACTATGTGGCCACTGACTGGCGCGTAGCAGCTGACACTACCGCAAACAACACTGCTGCAAACATCGTGAACCAAGGTTCCTTAGCGATCCTCAGTTCGGTTTCGTATTCAAACTTACATAGTTCTTTGCAGGGCACACTAGACGGCAAGATTGAACAGCACTACAGCACTAGCAACCCTAAAAATTCATGGGAAACCGACGAGTACGCCGACCATATCGGAGACCTGTGGTACCACCCCACAAATAACATACTTAAAGTATGGCAGTTTGAAGACGATGAGTACTCGTGGAAAAGAATTAACGACCAGCGAGCTATCGACGCCGCCAGCGCAGCTTCTACAGCTCAAGATACAGCTGATGGCAAACGTAGAGTCTTCGTTGATACGCCTGAACCGCCGTATGACGTAGGTGACTTATGGGACAAAGGTAACGGAGCGAACGAAGGCTTGTGGCGTTGCATAACAGCTAAAAACGCAGACGAGCAGTACGCCGCCGGAGATTGGCAAGTTGCTGCTGATACTACCTCTGCAAACACCGCCGCAGGGTTTGCAGGCCAAGGCCCGTTAGCAACACTCCAGAGTGTGGGCTATTCCAATTTAGGTGCTGACCTGCAAGGAATCATCGACAATAAGATCGAGCAGCACTACAGTACCACTGATCCCTCTGGTGCGTGGGATGATGATACATACGAAGAACACGTAGGCGATCTTTGGTATCACCCATCTAACAAAGTATTAAAAGTGTGGGTAGAGGGAGACGACCCCGACACCTCTGATGTAACTGAAGAGTTTTACTGGCGCAACATCGAAGACCAAACCGCGATTGACGCAGCGGAAGCGGCTTCTACTGCTCAAGACACTGCCGATGGAAAGCGTCGCGTATTCGTAGACAGCGGTACTAGCACACCTACTCCACCTTACGACGTAGGTGACTTGTGGGATCGTGGTTCTACATTAGGTCTTTGGCGGTGCATAACAGCGCGTGTAGAAGACCAAAGCTATTCTATCAACCACTGGCAGAGAGCTGCTGATACGACTGCAAATAACACAGCGGCTGGATTTGCAGGCCAAGGCGACTTAGCAACCTTAGACTCGGTTTCTTACTCTGTGCTAGATGAGGATCTAGCTGGATTACTTGATGGCAAGGTTGAGCAGTACTACCAAGACTCTGATGACGACCCGCAAGACGACTGGTCTACTAATCCTATCAAGCGAGACCATATTGGCGATTTATGGTATCAGCCTAATCAAAACAAGCTCTATGTTTATCAAGAAGTTGCCCCCGGCAATAGCTTTGAATGGAAGTTAGTTCAAGATCAGAAAGCTATCGATGCAGCGCAAGCGGCTTCTGACGCGCAAGATACAGCCGATGGTAAACGACGCGTGTTTGTTGCTACGCCTACAACTCCTTATGACGAAGGCGACTTATGGGACAAAGGTAACGGAGCGAACGAAGGTCTTTGGCGCTGTGTAAATTCTAGGGCCGAAGGTGATTATGTAGCTACTGACTGGCGCGTAGCCGCAGACACTACCGCAAACAATACCGCAGCGGATTTTGCTGGTAGAGGTGACCTAGCTAGACTTAGCAGTGTTACTTACTCTGTGCTTGATCAAAACCTTGCTGGCCTCATTGATGGCAAAGTTGAGCAGTATTATCAAACCACTGATCCTTCTGGTGCGTGGGATGAGGATACATACGAAACGCATCTTGGAGACCTTTGGTATCACCCTACTAACAAGGTACTGAAAGTATGGGTAGAAGGAGACGATCCTGACACTAGCGGCACTACCGAAGAGTATTACTGGCAAACCGTAGAAGACCAAACCGCGATTGATGCAGCGGCGGCGGCTTCTACCGCGCAAGATACAGCCGATGGTAAACGACGTGTTTTTGTAAATAGTGGCACTGGCACGGATGTACCTGCTCGCCCTTATGACGTAGGTGATCTGTGGGACAGGGGTGCAGCACTAGGGTTATGGCGATGCAAAACTGCACGGGCGAGCAACCAAAGCTACAACATTAGCCACTGGCAGCAAGTGGCTGATACAACAGCTGAAAATGTCGAGACGTTAGGGCTACTTACGGAAGTTTCGTATAGCGACTTAGACGACGCTTTACAGGGCCGAGTTGATGGCAAGATCGAGCAGTTCTTCCAGTCTAATGACCCGTCTTCAGGGTGGACCGCTGCTCAAAAAGCAGAGCATTTAGGTGACTTGTGGTATCACCCCACCAATAAAGTATTAAAAGTGTGGGTGTCAGGTGACGACCCAGATACATCCGCCACAGAGTCGTACTACTGGCAAGAAGTGGAAAGCCAAGCAACGATTGATGCAGCGGCGGCAGCTTCTGCGGCCCAAGATACAGCGGATGGAAAGCGCACAGTATTTGTAAACCAGCCCACAGTGCCCTACGAAATTGGAGACTTGTGGGATCGGGGTTCTCAACTAGGCTTATACCGAGCAACAGCAGCAAAAACCGCAAATCAAAGTTTTGACGCTGCTGATTGGGACGACATCGTAGCTGCGACAATCGTAGATCAAGGTGGTTTTGCTACTGAAGATCAAATTACTAGCGATAATGTCACTACGTTTATTGCCGACGTTGCAATCACGGACGCACAGATCAACGACCTGAGTGCAGACACAATTACTGCGGGTACTCTTGATGCAACTGACGTTGACATCATCAACCTGACCGTGTCGAACCTATCTGGTGACGTAACAGAGATCGATACGTTTACTGCTACTAACGTGCCGTTTCAAGTACAAGCAAGCTATACCCGCAACATGGTGACTATTGCTGAGCAAACAAACGCATACCGTCCGTTTGTTACAGTTAACGCTACCGCGCAGCTACAGGACAACATTACTGTGTGGGGTGAGCTTCAGATGCGGGAAAACAACACGACAGCTAAAACCTCGATAGGTACCGCGTCAAGTTCTTCGGCGGCTCTTTACGAAGACTATTTTTATTTTGATGCGTCTCTGACATTTCCTAGCACAGCGTCTATTGCGGTGGGGGACTTAATCGGACTTTCTACGTTAACTAACCCAGCTTATAAAGTAGTTTCTATATATACGTATACTGGCGCGATTGTTGCCTATGTAAGGACAACTACTAACGGGATTGTTTACACCGCTCCATCTACGGGCGCGTATTCTAAGTTTCCGCAAACAGCAACATGGGTAACTGTGTCAAAGTCGTATGTAGTGGAACGAACAGGGCCAAGCTGGAAACCCATGTTTTTCCAAGGCGCTTTGCCTGATGCAACCAACAATGAGGTAGAAGTTAGGATCGTGTTTTACCGCAGTGGTACTACCACAAATAGCTCCGCTACACCGCCAACTACTACTAGTGGCAGCAAAAAATTTGGCATCATTAACATCCAAGGCGTAGTAATGCAGGCGAGATAATATGTTTGTCAAAGTAGCTGATAACGAAATTGTAGTAGGACCGCAGTCTCGAAAAGGTGGCGGCGAAGGCTGGTACTGGTACGAAGGTGTCCATCCACATGACGCGGCGTACAACGAGGTTATCTCGATATCTATAAACGACGACGTTGCTACAGGCACGTTTGTAGTTGACCCTGACCTAGAAAACCCTGCCGACGAATTTGAGCGCGGCGAGCGTAATCGGTTACTGGCGGAATGCGATTGGACACAAATGCCAGACTCACCGCTCAGTGATGCGGACAAAACAGCATGGGCAACCTACAGAACAGCGCTCAGAGACGTGCCAAGTCAGTCAGGTTTTCCGGGGAATATTGTTTGGCCAACACCACCTGATGAGGCATAATCCATAAATGGATACGCTGTCAACTAAAAGTGCAGAATTAGTCCTCGACGACAAAGAGGCGATTGGCGCATGGGTGGCAGAGCAAGTAGGACATGGGGCTAGCTGGGGGGATTATTACGCGTTAGGCGTACGTAAAGGTGACAAGATCACAGCGGGTGTAGTCATCAACAACTATAACGGCGCTAACGCGACTAGCCACATAGCCATAACAGAGTTTAGCAAGAAGAATGTTGAGCTATTCAGACACACCGCACACTACGCGTTCCGACACTGCGGTCTCAAGCGGCTCACAGGTATGGTGCCAACCAACGAACCACGCACGATCGAGTTCGATAAGAAGTTGGGCTTTGAAGAAGAATTTGTATTGAAAGACGGCGCTCCGGGTGCCGACATGATGGTTTTAGTTTTGTGGCCAGAAAAATGCCGTTGGTTGCAGGAGGATTAAGACATGGGCGGTAAGAGTAACCCACCACCAGATTATTCGGGTATGGAGCAAGTCGCGCGAGAGCAACTAAACTTTGCCCGTCAACAGTACCAAGACTTACGTCCTATCGCAGAAGGCATTGGGCAAGCGCAGATCGCTGCTCAGACACAGCAGATGGAGCAGGCACAAGACTATTACAACTACATGCAGGAAACATTCCGGCCAGTAGAACAGTCGCTCGTAGCCCAAGCACAAAACTTTAACACCGACGCTTACCGGCAACAGAAAGCAGCGGAAGCTAGCGCGGCAGCGTCAAGGGCGTTTGCTACAGCTAGAGAATCCAATGCTAGGTCTTTAGCGGCTAGAGGTGTCAACCCTAACTCTGGTGCGGCTCGCGGTATGGGCACAGCAACACAGTTACAAGAAGGTCTGGCACGTGCAGGCGGCATGACTTCAGCAAGACAACAAGCAGAGCAGATGGGCTACGCGCGTATGATTGACGCGGCGGGCCTTGGCCGTGGTTTGGCTGGTGCTTCTGCCGCTGCTTACGCTGGCGCTACAGGCGCTGGATCTGCTGGCCTTAACTCATACATGGCTCCCGGTACGCAGTATCAGCAGGGCCTCGCGGGTGCAGGGACTACTTACGGCAACATGGCGAACATGCAGAACCAAGCGTTTATGCAGGGTCAAGCTAACCAAGCTGGTATGTTCGGTGCGGTTACGGGTGCAGCAGCTACGTTGGGCGGTGCCTATATAATGGCGGGGTCAGATAGACGTCTCAAGGATAATATCCGCTTCTGCACGGTTGATCCTGCTACAGAACTTAACCTGTACGAGTTCAACTATATTAACGACCCAGACCGCACTTTTATTGGTGTCATGGCTGATGAAGTTATGGAGCGGTTCCCGCACGCAGTTATTGAACAAGAAGATGGCTACTACGCTGTTGATTACGGTGAGCTTGGCCTTGCGATGGTGGAGGTTACTCGATGAGTTTCGCACAAGGATTTGCAGCTGGATCTGCTGCCGCACAGCGTGGTGTAGACATGGGCCTAGCCATGAAGCAGCGCCGCGAAAAAGAAGAATACCAGCAGAAAATGCAGGCTTTGCAGTCGGAGTATGACGCTGGCTTACAAGTTCAAAAAAATTACCAAGAAGCGGGGCAAGCCGCTCTTGACGCAGGCTACGCTCTAGCTAGTCCAGCGACGCCTTCAGGGCCTGAAGGTCTTTTGGGCGGACTTGTACCCGGCGGCCAGCAAAGTGCACAGATGTCACCCGTCGCCCCACAAGGAGGCGGGCTAGCTGCTGCCGCAGGTGTGCCACAGGGCGTTATGATGGAGCAACCGCAGCTTCCTAGCTATCAAGACTATCAACGTAATATGGCCGCGCTCGCTATGCAGTATGGCGATACGGCTACTGGCATTAGTTTAATGAGCCAAGCTGCTGCCGCAGATCGTAACGCGCAGTTGGATGCTATTCGTCAATCAGAGTTCCAAATGGATTACCTGTTGCGATCTAATCAAGATGCACGGGCAGAATCTGAAGAAGCGCGCGCAGCTGCCGAAGCGGCTCGCCAAGGCAGACTTAGAGAGGGCCAAGGCAAAGTCAATGATCTGATAAATCAAGGCGTAACTGATATTGATCAGTTCGGTGCGCTTTTGACTCAATATGGACCCGATGGGCTAGATATTGGATTTATTTCTGGCGCTTTAGAATCTAGGCGGGGCATAACTAAGGGCGCTATTGAAGAGACTATGCTAAATATCCAAAGTGATCTACGCGGCATAACTAGCACAGAAGCGTTGCTTACTTACTACAACGACTCTGAAACACTTTCTCCCGGCTATAGCCTCAAGCTAGAAAGAAATGACGATGGGGTGTTGCAGCTAAAACACTTCAATGAAAAGAACGAGCTTATAGAAAAAGACACTATAAACTTTAACTCAGAACGTGAAGCAGATTATTACTTGCGCCAGCGCGCTGTAGATCCGACTACAGCTATGAAGTCGTTAGTTGACCGCGATAACGCACGTAGGACAGCCGCTGCGGAGCGCTCGCTTGAGGAAGCTAAGCTTGCCGTAGAAAAGTATGGCGATGACATGGGCTACAAAAAAGAAGAGTTGAAGGCTGTTGCAGCTGGCATCAAAGGTCTCAGAGACGACCAAACTTTCTTTATGCTAGACCCTGCTGACAGAGACGCTAGGATAAAAAGAGTTTACACCGATCTTGGTTTAGAGCCACCAACAAGCCTTGGTGTACCCGATGTAGAAGACGATGCGCCTGTTCCTGAAGAAGGTCCCGGTTTGGCTGCAATAGCAGCGGCGCAAGCAGAGCGCGAAGAAATTGAAAAGCGCGAACGCGACGTGAAAAACAAGGCTGAGCAGATACTTGCGTACAAGTACGGACGCGGGCTGTTTGGAGGAAAGAACGAGGACGATTTCAACATAGGCTACGAAGCTGCTACACCAGAAGTAAAAGCTTATATAGACAACTATATACGAGACAGAGAAAGACGGCACAGCGACCTTGCACAGGGCGGACGACTTGGCCTGAGATAAGGAGGTTTAGCCTGTGGCTAATATATTTTCTCTTGATGAACTTCGTACCAGCTTAGTCAGCAAAGGCTACGTTGAAGAAGATGCGCCTGACGAAGAGTTAATCGTCAAATACAGTGAAGCTACAAGGCAAGATCCTTTTAAAATAGCTGAGTACTTTGGCGTTCAAACTGGGCAAGGTAAATCCTTTACTGCTGGCCTTAGTTCCGGCATTGATATGGTGCAGGGCCTTGGCTTAGATGCAGCTGCCGCAGGTGCAGGTGCGTTAGGACTATCGGGCGCTGAAGATTACTTAGCAACCCAAGCAGAGCGTCAAGGTTATGAAGGTTATCTCGCTGGTAACCCCGAGCTAGAACGTATTGAAGACCAATCACTAGCTACAGCTCTCCCCTATGCTGCTTATACAGTAGGTAAGCAAGGCCCTTTATTAGCAGGCCTTACCGCTACAACCCTTGTTAACCCCTACGCTGGTATAGCTGCTGGTGCTGCGGTCGGTGTGGGGTCACTTTATGGTTCAGCAAGAGAAGCTGATGGTTATGTAAGCAACGCGGATCTTGTTGAGATAGGTGCTAAAGCCATACCTTATACGGTCCTAGAAACCATTACTCCGTTTGCTTTTTCGCAGCTTATGCGTACTGGTAAAGGTGGTGCAACAGGCGCTGCTGTAGGAGCTACACGTGGTTTTGCGGCCGAAGCTACTACAGAACTAGGCCAGACCGAGCTTGAAATTTCAATGAACCCCAACCTTACTGAGGAGCAGAAAGATTCTATGCGCCTCAATGCCGCTGTTGCTGGTGGTGTAGTCGGTGGTACGTTGGGCACAGTAGGTGGTGCTTTCGGCCGAGAGGCTCCTGATGACTCTGATGGTATAGACCTGACCTCTGATAGGACTGATAGTACGCCGGTCGATACGAACAACATGGAGCAGGGCGAGCTAGATCTGGAACCGTCTTTCCAATACGAAGATGGCAGAGATGAGATCGGTGCACCAGATCCGTTCGTTGATGCCAACCGCGTAGCTTTAGATGAAGCACCGCCCGTGCAGGATGTACCGGAGTTTGATGAAGAAGGTAACTACCTCTTCAACGTAATCTACAACAACGAAGAAGCGCGCTTACGAGCAGTTACTAACACGCGTGACAGGTTAGCTGAGCTACAAACTGCACAGACAACACGCAACAAAACAGGCAACCGCGTAGCAAACGTAGCTTTTAAAAAGTTAGAGCAGATCAATCAAGATATTGCTCAAGTAGATGCGCGTATCGCAGAGATCGAAGCTGACCCTAATTTAGTATCAAACAACCCTATCAAGCCGGAGTATAGAAAAGAGTATCGGCAGCTGAACGGCCAAAAAAGAGCTTTGCAGACACAGCTAGACCAGCAGACTAAACGTGCTGGCCCGATTGCAGCGAGAGTAGAGTTTATTGCACTCCAGAATGCGCTCATCAGTTTGCAGGATGGAGTAGACGTTGCTGACATGCCAGCTGATCAACAAGCAGCGTTGAGCAGGACAATCCCTGAAGAAGTCCAGTTCATACGTCAGCGCGACAAGATGCAACAGGAGATGGATCTCACCACTCCTGACATTGAAGCTGCTGACAACCAGATTGACGAGGTACAGGAAGAAGCCGTTGCAGACACTCCTGTCGAAGAGTCGATCGAAGTATCCGAAGACGTAGACACTGTAGAAGACGTAGACACTACGCCCACCACAGTCGATGCGCCTATGCCCGTCGCTGCTGAAGGTGTGAGCCAAGAGACAGTCGAAGAGGACTTTGCTGCGGAATCTGCTATCAACGAGACCAACGCTGAGAACGACCGCTTGCAGGCGGAAGTAGGCACAGAAAGCCGTGCGCCTACCGGTAGGGTTACCTTAGATAAAGGCATCTTTGCTGGTGTTATGCGCATGGTGAAAGCCAAGTCACCAAACCCTGAACCTGTTATTTATAAGGTGACTAAAGATGGCAAGCAGACAGCTGATCCTGACCAAGCGGCTACTGCTAAAAACGCTGAAAAAATGCGACGTATCTACAAAGCCTTGATGAGTGTTGCGGCTACTAAAAAGAAGATGGACGACAAAGGCAAGAACATCTTCTATGGCCGCAAAGATGAAAATGAGGGCAAGCGTAAGATAAAGACAGCTGACAAGAATGCACGTCAAGCTAGGAAATACCAACAGACTCTACGCAAGCAGGTAGAAGAACTTATTGACGCTGCCGATGGTGAAGCCAACGTGCAGGCGCTGGTGTCTATGATCAAGAAGTACAGGGATCAGTTTGGCACCACTACGTCTTTGAGCGAAAAAGCAGCTACACAGTATTCAGCGCAGTTCAACAAAACACGCGAGCCGTTCGATTCGATGCTCGATGTTCTTAATACTGTGGACACGGAACTTTCTTCTGCGTTCGCCAGTTATCGTGACGGTGACCTTACAGCAGAACTAGACCGGGTAAACCCACGTCCTATCCGTGACGGTAGAAAAGCTAAAGATGAAAAGTCTAAGCTAGAGCGCATTGCAGAAAACGACGGCGTTGTCGGCATTTTAGAAGAGCTTACAAAGCGGACTGGTACGCGTTCGCCTTACGTAATTATGCTTGGATCTGCTATCCGATACGGCATCGAGAATATGCAGAAAGCGGGATTTGGCCCCGCGCTTGAGTTTATCTCTGAAGGCAACCCGTACTACGACCGTGGCCTCAACACTATATTTATTCGCAAAGAAGCTTCTGAAGAAGAGATCTTGCACGAGACACTACACGCCGCTACTGCGTGGTTTGTGCAGGCTAACCCTAACGCGGAAGTTGTGCAGGAGCTTCGCGATACACTCGACGTAGTACTGAATACTGCTACACCTCAGTACGTTCAAGGCTTAGACCTACCGCCAGCCAGCAAAGAGCGCATCAACAGCGTCATGCAAATTTTGCGTGACCTGAAAAACAGTGGCTCGCCAGACGACGCCGTGTTGGAATTGATTTCGTACGGCACCACGCTCCGTGACTTCAAAGATATGCTGAAAGAAATACAGATGGCAGAGTCACCTTCACTTAAAGGGTGGAGCAGCATCATCGAGCAGGTGTGGAACAAGCTTGTAGGACTTGTATCTCAGATACTGGGTGTTAAGGGCACTGTTGCCAACAACGTCTTGAGCAATACATACAGACTGCTTGAGCTAAGTATTCAGGACGCGCCCGTGAAGTCTAATTTTGTTACTGGGCGGCTGAATGCGAAGGTGTCGCAGGGCGATGCTAACTCTGATATGGCGGGCAACAACCCCGACATGAACGAAGAGCAGCGGGGCAAGCGCAAAGCCTACGTGGGCAGGAATGTCACGCGTATGGTCATGGAGAACCTTGGCGTACCAAATGGCATTCAGGTTATGTCTAAGTATGTCGATAAGTTCAACGACCTTATCCGAGAGAAGTTCCCTGCGCTCGAAAGCACACTCAGCAAGTTCAACTCGCGGTATGGAGTGACGCCAGCGCTGAGCGCTTTGATGGATATGTGGAAGCGCACACGTAACACTCCCCTTACCATTGTTAACAGGCTAATCCTGAAGGGCTTTGAGAACCAGTCAGTTGACCGACGCCGCGCTATCCTAGAGTACCTAGACAACACAAACTTGGACTTGATTGAGCAGTACAACGACTCAGCTTCTTTGAAGATGCTGGCTGACAGTTTAATGAACCACTACAACAAGTTCGTTGCAATGTTGCCAGAGCAAGAGCGTCAGTTGTTTGAAGGCAAGAAATTTACTGACACCTTGTTGTACGTATCTAACAGCCAAGACGTTTCTAATCACAGCCTCGGGCAGCGGAGTATTTCTGATCTTGCCAAGTCTGCGTTGATGCGCATCGATGAAGCAGATATAGATACTAACCTAGATCTGTTCGACCTTGATCAAAATGGCTTGCCGATACTTGAAGGCCCCATGTACATGATCACAGTTACCGACAGCTTGAGCGGTAACGAGTACAAACTTATTGCCAGCAAGAAAAAGGTCGATGCTTTAGGTAGAGATAACTTGCCGATTGGTGATGGCTATGTAGTCCACGACTCTACGCCCCTTGAGTTTGTTCGGCTTACAGGCGGCACATACAGCTTCCGAGAAATCAATGACTACCGTGACAACCTTGATGACAAAGCTACAGAGCGCCTTACGATTGGCATGCTTAACACAATGGCTGCCTTGTCTAACTACAATGCGTCGCGTGATTTCATTCAAGGACTCCTTAACTACGATGGCGAGCCAGTCGTATACGATAACGCCGAGCAAGCACGGGCAGGGTCGGGCAACCCAAACTTGCAGGTTACTGACGCCAAAGATTTAAAGAGTTCTGACATTTTTGAGCGTACCCGGTCTAGCCAACACTGGATTCGTGTATCCGACAACGAAGGTATCTGGGGTCCGCTTGCGGGCAAAGTGATCCATGCACCTGTGTGGCATGCGATGAACGACATGTCTTCGAGAAAGCCGTTGTTCAACGCGCGTTGGGTTAACGACACCATGACGTTCTTCAAGAAAACGAAGACAGTCCAGAACCCCGGCACACACATCACCAACATCGCATCTAACGTCACTCTTGCCATGATGCACGGGATACCGCCCAGAACTGTTGCTAAAGCCGCTAAGCTTTTGTGGGAGTTTGAGGTGCATCCTCAACGCTTTAAAAACCCTAACCGCGCAGCTGAGCTACAAATCATTCAGGACTTCTACAACTCCGGTGCATTGCTCGGCACTTTCTCTGCCGTCGAAATTAAGAACGTAATCCATAAGGCGCACCTAGACACGCTGGCAGAAAGCGAGATCGGCACTGTTGATAGTATGGTGAAGCACTTTGCAGCGTCTGAGATGGCTAAGATAACTTTAGTCAAACGCGTGAAAGGCTTTGCAAGAAACCTCGATGAGATCACCACTCAGCTGTATGCAGCCGAGGATAACGCTTTCCGTCTCGCTGCGTACATGAACAAACTTGAAGAGTTAGGTGGAGAGAATACTCCAGAGAACCAAGCTGCTGCTGGTCAAGCTGCACTTAAGATGTTCTTGGACTACGACATTGACGCTCCTATGGCCAAGATGCTGCGTCAATCAGTCATGCCGTTTATTTCATGGACTTACGCCGCTGTACCACTGATCGCACGTATTGCTGCGCAGAAACCATGGCAGCTAGCTAACGTCTTTATCGCGTACCAGATGCTCGATATGGTGGCGGCTGGCCTTGCAGGGGATGATGAGGAAGCACGTAAGTTTGGGCCAGAGCGCCTAGACGAGCGCACCTTTGGCCTTCGCACACACATACGTATCCCGTTTATGGGCGACGACAACAACCCTGTCTACTACAGACTAGGTGACTACGTACCTCTGGTGTCTACGTTCAGTACCACACCCACAGGCTTTGCAGGTTTTGAAAACTGGCCACAAGGCTTCAAACCCGGTGGCCCATTAATTGACGGCCTTATTATGATGACGATGGGTTTAGACACGTACACAGGCAAGCCGTTATACGAAACTACTGACTCTGACCTCGTTAAATTTGGTGAGATATTTGAGGGCATGACTGACATGTTCTTGCCACCATGGGCGCAGTCCATTAAACGCGATAGATACAGGGCCGCTTGGGATGGTGACAGAGATATAGTCGGCCAGACACAGAGCCTTTCTTCTGCAATAGCCATGAACTTTATGGGCCTCAAGCTGGTAGATTACAACGTAGCTGAAGAGGCGACGTACCGTCAGATCCGCGAAAGTGCTGTAGGCCGTGAGTACAAGGCTGCAATACGCAAGCTACAGCGCGAAGAGATGCGTAGTGGTGCACCAGACTACCAAGCTTTGTATGCTGACATCCAACGCTTAGAGCTTGAGCTAATCGAAGAAGTCAAAAAGATCTACAAGATTGAGGAGTAAACATGGCAACGCCGAGAAAGGGTAAAGCTAGAGTCAAGGTTACTGCATCAGGTAAGAAAGTTTCCTACGGTCAAGCAGGTAAAGCCAAAGGTGGTGGCCCACGCGTAAAGCCGGGCACTAGCAAGGGTGACTCTTACTGTGCACGTTCGCTGGGTATCAAGAAGCGTTTGCCCAAGAAGAAGGCTAACGACCCTAACACGCCCAACAACCTATCAAGAAAGCGCTGGAAGTGTTCCGGTGCCAAGTCGAGAAGGAAGTAGCAATGAAAAAGCCAGCAGCTAAGAAGCCAGCTAAGAAGCCAGCTAAGAAGCGCATGACTCAAGAGCAAATTGAGGCAGGCATCATCGCCGCTCATAAGCGAGCCAAAAGTTCTACACCTAGCCCCGCCGCACAGAAAAAGATGGCGGAACAAATGCGTAACGCTAAAATGGATGCACAGATGAAAGCTGCTGCTAAGCGCCACGGTGTCCCAACAAGGAAGAAAGCCAATGCCAAAAGCAAAAGCAAAAAGTAAGAAAGCCAACGACGCATGCGCCAAAAAGGTTAAGTCCCGTTACAAGGTCTGGCCCTCAGCGTATGCCTCTGGTGCAGTCGCCAAATGCCGTAAGGTAGGCGCTAAGAACTGGGGTAATAAAAGTGGCCGTAAGAAAAAGTAAGAAGGGCGCTGCCCTTAAGAAGTGGTTCAAAGAAGATTGGACTGATGTTAAGACAGGCAAGCCCTGTGGTCGTAAGTCAGCCAAAGGCGGGAGCAAACGTCCTTACCCATCTTGTAGGCCCAAAGCTGTTATAGCTAAGATGACCAAAGCAGAGAAAGCATCATCTGCGCGACGTAAGACCGGCCCTGCTAAAATCAAACACGCCGTTACAGCGTCAGGCAGGCGTAGGAAAAAGTGAAGCGCGCGTTCTTGTTAGGAATTCTATTGATAGGATGCACTACGCAAGAACGTAAAGAAGAAGACTGCATAGATTGGGGCAGCATCACCTATGTAAGAGAAAGGTGCATACCTTTATATGGGGCTTTGATTTGTGCTGACGAAGAAGTTACAGAAATGTACTGCAAGTTATATGACGAGGAGTAAGCCATGACCCCATGTAAAGGATGTCCCCACCCTGCAAAGTGTAAGAAGGCCGGTAAGTGCATGAAGCGAAGCATGCCTAAGCGTGGCCAGCGCGCGGCTACTAACCGCAAGAAAAAGAAGTATTAAGTTACTTCATCCTCGCACGTCTTGTGCGGGGGAACGAGCGGTTCGCTGACTTCGACTTGACGTTCAAGTTACTGCGCTTGTTGCTACCACCTTTAGCCAGCGGCTTCTTGTGGTTAACGTCCTTGCCGTCGCCCTTGCGAACCTTGCCTTCTTTCTCCATGGTACGGCGCGCTGAGTTACGTGCAGCGCGCTTTTTCTTTTGCTCTTCTTTCGAGTGATACTTCTTGTACTCGCTCTTGTAGTCTCTAGCCATTGGAGTCGTCCTGTATACCCTGCAACATAACTACTGTGAGGTCACTCTGCTTCTTGTGCTTAGTGCCTGACACCGCGTTGATGAACCGAGGGTGGTTCAAGTTAACGATTATACAATAGGCCTGTCCGGGGTTACTAACGCCACTACAATTCTTATACAGCGTCACTCGCTGGTTAGGCTTGCTCAGTGCACCCATCTCGCGAAGTTCTCGCAGTACCCGATCCTCTGCGTCATTGGTGTCCTTGAGGTACTTCTTAAACACCGCACGGTTAATCGCTAGCGTACTGCCCGGCATGATGGGATTGTTGTTGTCATACACAAACTCTGCGCGCATACACGCCTTCGCTGGCACGGGGTGTTGTACCTGTGGCTTGCCATCTTTCCCGTACTGCCTAGTCACTGAGATGATCTGGTCGTTGTGTTGCTGCATGAACTGGCCTACCACGTCGAGTGCATCGACCTTGGCTTTCTCAGTGTCGTCGCGCAGTCCTTCCACACACTCGATCATTGTCTGTATGGTGCCCTTGATGTCGAACGGGAACAGCCCAAGCGCCGCACCGATCTTACCCATAGTCCACGCTGAGATAATCATCGCCTCGTAGAAGCGTTCCTGTGGCAAGAACTTGAAGCCGAACGTCTTTATAAAGTCCTTACGCCCTGACACCGCGAGCTTCTCTGCACCACCTAAGTCGCACACTGCGCTCGCAAGTTCAGGGAAAGCCCAGCCGTAGTTCTCGAACAGCTTGTCGCCAAACAACCTAGCCAGTGACGTACCGTCTTCGTTCTCTAGCGACACAAACACCCTGTCGTCTTGCTTCACCTCAAAGGTTCTGACACGTAGCGGCTCCGACTCTTGCTGTACGTCGGAGAACTTATCCATCAGTGACGTGTTCGTTGTCATGAAGGTAGGCCCATCCCACGTCGCAGGTTTGCGCATACGGCGATCTGAGGTCAGCGTCGACTTCTCCTTGCCCTCACTGAATGAGTACGCCATGCTCGCCACTGTGTACTCGTCGGCCATGGTTAGCTCGTCGATAGTCAGAGGCAAGTTGTTGAGCGTCCCACGCATCGAGTACAAGAAGTTCGCAGTATCGTTGCGCCCCTGTATCAATTCTTTCGGGTGCCCGTACAAGCTGTTCACAGCTAGCAGAGCCAGCGTCTTACCTGTCGTGGTCAGCGTCGAATAGATAGACACAATGCTCGAACCGTTGCCTACCTCTTTGGCGATTACACCAGACGTAGCGATCAAGATGCACATACGAATGACATCTGTACCGGGGTTGTTCAGCATCTCCATGGCCTCGACGAAGCCTTCCCGCGTACCGTTCTGCCGTATGCGATCTAGGAAGTCACGCGCGTTGCCTGTGATGCGGCGGTCTGTCGTGTTGTGTGGCGCGTTGATGATGTTGTCACCGCAGATAAACGAACCGTCTTTCTGCCAGCCGAACGTCGAATAGTCATAGCCAGTAGCGACGCGCTGCTGAACCATTTCCAGATAATCCATTAAGTACCCTCGTAACTTTTCTTGCTGTGGTGCCGTCTTGAAGCCGAACACCTGCGTGTTAAGTAGGAAAGCGGAAAACTCTTTACCAAGACTAGATAGCACCTCGACCGGAAAGTCATGCTCTTCCCACCCACGTATGGGGTACTTGATTGCTACCTTTATGGATGTCTCTAGTTCCACGGGATCGAAGAATATGCTCTTGATGTACATCTGGTAGGTGCTGACACGCTCCCACTCAGTTGCGATCCCATGCTCTGTCTCTACCTTCTTCTCCCTGAGAATGCAGTCATCTTTTACTGCGTATCCCTCTGGCAGTTGGAAGGTCTTTGTCACAACTTCCTGCGTCACCTCGTCGACAACTTCCTCGACGATCTCTGACGATATACCACTGAGTTGTGCTGGAGATGTCATGCCGCCACGGTAGGGACACGCTTCGCATCCCTTGGGGCACAGCAATTCAAACGTCCCACATGTAGTAGGGCCGGTGCCTTTCCAGCCCGACAGTTTTTCCATGTTCGCGTCGAAGTCAAACTCTGGGTGGCCGCCAGCCAGCAGGACAACCGATACCTCTGGGTCTGGTGTGAACTTCGCAATGCCCAACGACGCCCGCCACATTGGCTCGTCTACAGGGTTACCTGCGGCATCTGTAACACCACCGCTCTCTAGTAGCGCGTTGACCTGCGCACACTTGTCAGCAATAGAGTCGATGTCCAGATCATTGTTTTCATCTAGCACCGCGTCGAGCATCGCACTGCGAGGCTTCTTCTTGCTAGCTTTGGTCTTGCCCATGTAGTCTTTGAGCAGCCCTGCCAGCACAGCGATGTCAGTATCACCGTCGCCTTCTAGGATGACCTCGACAGGTTTCCACTCTGCCTTCTTGTGGAAGCTACCCACGGGGCGAAGCACCATGGATGGGTCTTTGATCTTGCTCGCATCGATCTCCAGACCTTTGTCGAACAACGCATCAGACAGCGCACTGGACACTGTAACCCACATTTCTTTGTCGATTGTTACCGAAAGTGGCCAATAAACGTGCGCACCGTTACCAGAAGAAACAATCATGGGTTTAGGTAACGCTAGTTGCTTTACGACCTCGACCAGTTTGACCAGTCCGTCTTCTTTAGTTTTGTACGGCTTGTCCTGTCCGCAATCTAAGTCGAAGCACAGGGTTTTGAAGTGAGTTGCTAAGTTCTGTGTTCGACGAATTCTTGAGCGCCCGTCTGCGCCTAGTTCAATGTTGTTTGCAAATGCCCCAATGCTGTAATAAATCGTAACGTCTTGCTGTTGATCCCAGCGAAGAATGTCTGCTTCAGCTCTGTCGAGTTCATCGAGCGAATAAACCTCACGGTTCCAGAACTTGTTTTTGATGTGGTTGTACTGTGTTACTACGATCTTATCTTTGTGTGGGCATACCTTACTTAGAAATTGTTTTGTATCCACTTGACCTGATCCCCTAAGTCGAAATGAGGCCCGAAGGCCTCACCGTGTACTACTCATCGAATAAGCTATCCAACTTACTTGCTAGTTCGTCAGAAGCTTTTACCGGCGTGACCGTCGGCTTTTCTTTGGTATTTTTCGCAACGACTGGTGCCTCCTCCTCGTAAGCATCTGCCTCATCGTCGGCCGCAGTAGTCTTCGGCGCTTCGATCTTTAGCTCAGTCTGCGCGGGTGGCAGACCTACAGCTGCGGACAGCGGTTTTTCTCTCGTTGCTACTTTGGTGTTATCAGACTCAAGCCAGTTTTCAACAACGTCTATTGCTTTCTCGGGGACATAGCCTTTGTGGCTAAATACCAACTTAGGATAACTCGCGTTCTCATCGAAGCCAAGCTCTGTGATGGCCTCTTCTGGATTTATGTTGTAGTTGGCAAGCTCAGTAAAGTACTCGCGCAACCCACGCATACCACTGACAGGAACAGTCAGCGAGTAAACCTTCTGAGGGTCTGCGGCTGGGACTACTGCAAGGTGCCGTTGGTCAGCACACATCTTGGACTTAGCACCTGACGGTGTGATCTTGGAACCCAGCACGTTGTGTGGGCAGTTGGCACAGCTGTCGGAGACAGGGCTTTCGACCATGTCATCTGGAGTGATGCCGTTATTTGAGAAACAAGCTGGCCGATTGTTGTCATTACCGCCGTCGTAGTTTGATGCGTAGAACACCTTACTGACCTTGGGGTTGACGCCAACGATGACCACGTCGAGTGACGTGCCGATGGTGGTTTCTACACCAGCTTCCACGAGGCGAAAGCGCCCCGCCCTCATGCTGATGCGCGGGATGCTAGGCCCACTGTCTGACACGATAGCCGACGCCAGCGACGACCTCTTACCAGACTTCTGACGCTCTGCGATTCGTGCAGCGATATGCGCCGGTACGTTTGCTTTTGTACTCATAGTTATTACCTCAGTTTGCTTTACGGAAATTGAACACATTTACTGCGCTGTAGTTCACGCCGGGTGGTGGTTCACCTGACGCCTCGATATAGCTTTTGACAGCAGTCTTAGATGCACGTGCTTCAAGCAAATCCCACGCATCCTGCTCCTTACAAAAGCTAAAGAAGTCTTCTCGCGACGCGACGGTCGCTGAGTGATGGGTTGACCAGTATGCGGTGCCGCACGAGGTCTTGACTGATGACAGCCCATCCTCTTGTGCCTTCGCAGTAAACCAGTTCTCAAGAACGACTAGCTTCTCACGTATCTTAGCCTTACGTTCTTTAAACTCTCTGTCGAGAGCCTCCATGTCTTTCTTAGCCGATAGGTAACGCTCGGCCGCTTGCTCGTAGTTCATAGAACCTCCTAAGTAGTTTAGTCATCGTCATTGTTTATCCCACGCACCAAGTCCAAGAACTCAGCTAGCGTGTTCTGCTTCTTGCGTAGCCGACGATATAGCTCCGCTTCGAAGTTGGTAGCGTAGATGTGCCAGACAGTTGTCTTACCTTCCGTACTCAATCTACGTATCCGTGCATTGGCCTGCTCGTACTGCTCAAGTGAATAAATAGGTGCATACCAAACAATGTCCTTTGCACGTGTAAGTGTTAGACCGTGCGCCGCAACCTTGGGGTGCGCTAGCAATATCTTTGGCTCATCTGTGTGTTGGAAGTTGTGAAATATCTCGTCGCGGTCTTTCTTACTCACGTCGCCATTGACTAGCTCAGCAGTAAATTTATCCGCACGAAGCTTATCTAACAAAAACTTCTGCACACCTTTTAGAGGTACAAATATGATCGCTTTGTCGCCGATCTCATTTAGCAAGTTAGTAAGAGTATTGTACCGCTCGGTACAGTCTAAGGCAATCGAGGAGTCCTCGCTGTACACGACGCCACACGCAATCTGCAACAGCTTCGACAGCATCACAGCTGTGTTGGCCGCCGTCACTTGCCCGTCTTTGAACGTCGTCACTGCACGGTCTTGCATCTCCTTAAACGCCTTCGCCTGCTGCTTAGACAGGTCTGTCTTCCTACCCACAAAGTTAGTGTCGGGTAGGTCTTTACACTCATCTAGCGAGAACCTGATCGACGGCTGAAGCACCTTCTTACAGATCTCCAATGAGTTTTCTCTGGGTATCCACTTAAACTGCGTAACCTTCTTCATCACCACATCTTTGAACGCAGTGAAACTACGTTGCACGTTTGGTGACTCCACGAGGCGCGCCAGTGTCCATGCGTCAGCTGGGGTCTGTGATATCGGTGTACCCGTCAGCAACCACAGCCATGGATGGTGTTGGTTTACCCACTTGTAAAATAATTTAAACCTCTGTGATGACGGTGACTTAAGTGCTGTCGCCTCATCGTAAATAACCAAGTCGACATCAGTCATGTGGTCACGCATGTTGGTGAACCCGTCATGATTGATGATCACGTACTGCACACCCGTCTGCTGTAGCAACTCGATGCGCTTTTTCTTTGTGCCAGTACAGATTACGAACTGGCGGTGCGGCATGTGGTGCCGGATCTCTGCGCCCCACACAACCTTCAGCGTACTCAGCGGTGCCACGATGACTACCTTCTTGATCACGCCTTCTGTCAGCAAGAAGTCAGCAGCCCATAGCGAGCTAATAGACTTTCCAGTACCCGGAGCGTTCAGGCATAGCGCACGTTTGTGTGCCGTGAGGAACGCCGCAGTATCGATCTGGTGATCCATTGGCTTGAACCGCGCAGGCCAGCCGTAGTACTGCTTGATCGGGTCTGGGACACTGAAGCCCATGTTGCGTAGCACCATCGCCTCGATCGGCCCGAACGGTACAGCCACCATGGATTTACCATCGTGGTTTAGTTCTTTAGCGTGGGGTATGAACTTCTGTACTGAGTCGTTGTGTGAGCTATCAATGATGAGAGTCTTTTTCTCGGGAACAACTAACACAAACTCGCCCACCCCCTGAACTCATCGAACCAATCCCTGACGGAACTGTCGCGCACAATCCAGCACTTGGCTCCTGACTGTACTAGGTGTTCGATCTCGCGTAGCTGATTGTTAGTTGGTGAGTTGCTACCGAATTTAGTTTCTATGGCAAAGAAGTTGCCCTTGTAGTTGCCTACGAAGTCGGGGATGCCTGACCTACCGTAGCCGTTGGCTGACGGCATGAAGTACCACATCTCGTCCCGCTCGTAACTGTTCAATAGTTTTTTGACTTCTTTCTTTACGTCGCCTTCGTTCTTCATCTTCTTCCTCGTGCATCGGGGCACATACCTTTGGCAGGACACCAAGGGCACAAACCTGACGGCTTTGTATCAAACACACCCAGATCTATTGTTTCTTGTACTTTGTCGAATCTAGGCTTGAGTCCATCCCACAGCGCCGACAAGTATTTGCGCTGGTAAGTAGCGTTGGTCACCTCGTCAAACTTCAACCAAATAAACGAGGTTTTAACTGTTTCAACTTCTGGGAAATGCCAGAACACCATTGCAGCAAAGAGTTGTAGCTGTGTTGGATTTTCCCTGACCTTTCCAGTTTTGTAATCAAGGCAATAAGCCACACTACCGTCCACAACAAGTACGTCAGCAATAGACCTGATAAAAACATCAGCACTAAACCAATCAACTGGGTGGTTGTTTTCATCCACTGCCATATTGAATTCATAGTATTTTTCCCCCGGTTTATTTTTTATTGAGTCAACGACAGACCCCCACCTTTGTAGAGTCTGCTTACCTTCTAAACCTAGACTGTCTAGGTCAAGCTCATCCTTGCCATACTTTTCAAGGACTTCATGCACACGGTTACCGTACTCGCTAGCTTCACTGCCAGCGTCACGTACCAGCTTTGTTACATATAAGTAGTCGAACTTAGCTGGGCACTGCTCGAACGTACTCAGACGGCTGTATGACATCGCCATTGGTTTGGACATAAACCCCCCATCTATTTGGCATCTCCATACGACCTCCCTACCTCGTACTCACAAGCCACAGGGATGTATCCCCTGCACCACTTGGGAGTTAATGTGAAGCACTCTTCTACGTACTGCTTGGCTTCATCTAATTGTTCGTTTGGTACGACCATCACTGCCTCGTCGTGCACTGATAACCGTACGGGATAGCGTTCGTTAACTCGCGCTGTCTGCCACATTACAATGCGCATCGCCGCGTGTTGACACAGGTTCTCCACCACCTTGGGTCCATAGATGCGCGCATCCATCTTGCCCTTCTGGTAGTTCCATTCGCCATCTATATACCTCAAGTCGTGGTACACGACACCCGGTTCACCCGGCCTGCCGAACCCGTCTTTCTGCGTAATGAACCAGCCGTTGTGGTCTACGTTGATAAGTGAACAGCCGTTGGCTATGTCTGGTATCACTACGTCCTGACAATAGTGCCACAAATTTACGACGTTGTAATAGACACTTCGGTAAAGATTTACGACTTCTTGCGCGCGGTCGAGTGTGATGGGGTCTACGCCGTCAATGTTCTCTGCGGCCTGCCGTACCATCTCTTGGAACCTTGGTGCCCCAGCACCGTACTGCAAGCCCAGCATCGCCGTCTTGCCGAGGAATCGTTCTGCCTTGTCGGCTTTGGTTATCTCTCTGCCAAACAACTGAGTAGCGAAGTCGCAGTACATGTCGACGCCCGCTTCGAGTTTCTCGATAGCATCGTGTTGCCCCGCCAATGCCATGACGGTTCGCAATTCAATATTTGACGAGTCACACACAAGAACGGAGTGACCTTCCGGTGCGCACAGTGCGCGGCGCAGTCCAGCAGACACACCACGCGCCGGTAGGTTCTGCCAGTTGACCTTGTTGCCACCAGAGTAACGCCCCGTCGTCTTGGCTCCCCAGAAGCTGAGGTACACCGGCAGTCGACCACGTTTGGCCATCTCAAGAAACCGCAGTGCCCGCGTCTCTGCGATAGTGGTCTTAGCACCGATCCTAGCGGCCACCAGCGCCTGTACTTCGGGGTTGTCATGCTCTTGCAGTGCCGTGAATGCTTTGTCTGTACGGGCGAATGCGAAGGTCTCCTTGCCTGTCCGTGGACTTATCTTTGTGGGTGGTGTGACGCCCAGTGCTTTCAGCCGCTCAGCAAACTTGTTAGCCGACATCAGTTCCGACCTATCTAATTTGGCCAGCGCCAGCAAGCCTTCCTTCCGTGCGACCTCCGTCTCGTACAGATGCTGCATCATGTCGACATCACCAACCAACGCTGGTTCTGTAAACATGCGGATAGTCATGTCGATGAGGCGGGCTTCGAGTGGTGGCGTGAACTTATCGAAGTGTTCACCCATCTGTTTACACAGTCGTGTGTCCTGTATGCAGTACTCCGCATCTTCCCCGATGTCTTCCGGGGTCATGTCTTCGAGCCGCTTGCCCAGCATGTTCATGACCGCAGTGCCTTTCTCGCCGATGCCCAGATGCCTAGCCGTGTTGGCCAGACTGTGCGAGCGCAGAAAAGGAAAGATCATTCGAGACTGTGACAACGTGTCCATCCACAGCTTGGGCTTTACCCCGTAGCGTTGCGTCAGTATGAACCCGTCGAAGAGTGTGTTGTGACAGCGTATGGCGACCTGTGACCAGTCGCGGTATTCATGCAGTGCCCGACGTAGCTCGTCTTCGGAGCCAGCCAGTACGGTCTCTTTGCCCTCGCCGTCGATGAGGCAGACCATGATTGTTTGGTATCGCTCGTCGAGTATGTACTCGTCCGTTTGCATCTTACTGAGTGAGAACTCCCTGTCGTAGTAAGTCTCAAAGTCGCAGGTGATGATCTCCATGTTTAGTGCACCTTGTTGTTTTCATCAGAAGTTTCGGTGTGGCTGTGGTAGAAAAGCGCTGTGGCTTTGCAGACTGAACAACTGAAATTAGATTCAATGATCTCCAAGTTTTCTGAGTCGTCGTACACGACTTCATCCCCGCCCCAGATCATTTCGAAACCGCATACGTAGCAGTTAACTGGCATACAACCTCCAAGCTGTTGTTTGGTAAGTAAAAAAGTGATGTAATTGGTCGTGAACATTCCGAGTGTTCATGATGACCTTCCTTAGTGGTTCGCCCACCCCCGCAAGGGTGGGCGTTTTTTTAAGCAGCCGAAACTTCCATAACCTTCCGGTATTGTTTCTGTGACCGCTTGTCTAGGTGCAGCACCATGGTCTCTGTTAACTCGATGCCAGTCAGCAGGCCAGAGTTCCAGAGTTTCTGTGCCACTACCTTGGCGGCCGCCAGATCCCGTGGGTCTTCCCACAAAACAGAATCCAGTGCCCGCATGGTCACGTGTGCTTGTCTGCGCTTCTCAGCTAACAGTTCGTTGAAGTCTCTCTTACTCGTCGGCATCTTAATATTCCTCATCTTCAAGATCTGACAGTCGCTGTTGCTCCTGCTTAAGAGTATTTAGAGCGCGTCTTGCTAGATCCAGAGCATCGCCAACAATCAAGTTGCGATTCTCATCTCTTTCAAGAGCGGTCACCGCCCAATCAAGGTGGTTTATTGGATCGTGTAAGCTCATTCTTCTTCCTCCTCGTCTAACCAGTGGTTTTTGTACACCCCTTCACCCTCGATGTAATCGGAGTAATCGTTGTAGGGGTCATCTGTTATTGAGCATGGTTCTTTATCCATGATTAGTTCCTCAGTAGTTTAGTGGGTTGGTTTTTAGCGGCACCTCTGCCGGTTTCACTTTGTACTCGCGCATGACTTGCGCCCGTGCCAGTACAGCGATGCACTGTGCCAGCTCGACCGGGTCTATTGCAACTGTATGGTGTTGCTCCTTGGTCTCGCTGACTTTTAAGTAGTGGTGATGTAGGTAGGAAAGTAGAATCCTAATTACATCGGCTTCAGTTCTGATCTGTTCATGGCTCATGTGATCTCCTCTATCTGCATGATTTGCCAACCGTTATCTTCGGTATTGATAAGCCTAGTTTCTTGGTCGTAAAGCTTATCTTCGATATCAGCTTCATCCTCAACCTCAATCTCGCGAGTCTCAATGTACTCACACCAAACTGCTACTTTGTAAGTTTTCATACTTTGCACCCCCGTTCTCTAAGCATGTTGGCGAGGTCTTCCACGTAGATGGGCGTCTCCGCTACCTTCTCGTGTTCTCGATTCAGCCGCATGTGTTGGCGAAGCATGGTTGCACACGCGAACGCGATTACTTCTTCCACTCGACTGTTTGGCATCCCGTCGTACTCCGCACCGCAATGCAAACACTTTGTGTCTGACACGTGGTTGAAGTAGTTGTCGGTCTCGCACTCACAATCCCAGTACAAGTCAGTCAGGTTAATGGTCATAGCATGTTCTCCTTAATCCCATGGGAATAGGCAAAGTTAATAAGTTGTTTTATTTTGCGACGTGCTTCGCGCACCTCGCCCCACTCGAATGTGCTATCGGTGTTGGTATCTACAATAACGCCAACGTCGTCTTGTGCAAAACAAACGCTCGTTAACGCGTCAAACATACGAAGCAACGTCGCTGACTCATCTGGCTTTACAGGCTTTTTCCATACAGCGAAGCCGCTAGTCTCCGCCAACTTGTAGTACCTGCGGATGGTAGACGGCGCTACTTTGTAGATGAGGCCGAGAGTATCCCAACTGGTACCACGTGTTCGCAGCTCGAATATCTCGACCATCTGGTCTTTGGTTATGCGCATGTCAGAACCTCGGGTTGTAAAGCACCGACGCAACGACTTGACCACGGTGCACGATGTCATAGTGCTGGCCTATCTTCTCTGCGCCTCTGGCTTTCATCTCCTGTATGACAACCACGAGAGAGCGGCCTATCGTAGAAACGTAGACCGTGTTCTCTTCGTCATCGACTGTCATCCAGTCAGGATCAACGTCAAGACTAACCCCCAGTTCTTCAAACCCACGAACGAGTTTGCTTTCAATGCGGGTCAGCCTTGCAGTTGGGCTGGTGTAATTAGATTTCGACATTGGCTACTACTCCAAATTTTGGTTGGTTAGATCGCTGGCTCCCGCCAGTGTTAGCCCAGATGACTGGGCAATGTGGTTCGCGACACTCGTCAGTATTACCTTCAAGGTCAGTGAAGTACACGAGACCCACGGCCTCGGGCATCTCGTCTTCGAGGTAGTCGAACACCGGCTTGAACCGTGTGCCGCCACCACCACGACATGATAGTTCCACGTTGTCACCTTGCTGGAAATCCTGTGTGCGCTGGATCTGTGTGTCGCAATACACGACACGTACGAACGCCGGATTGAGATCATCGAAGATCTGCTGGGTTTCGCTGGCAATCTGGCACAGTTCTTGTTGAGTCATGGACGCAGACGAGTCGATCGCAATCAACACCGGACCCAGACCCTCACTGTACAGACTAGGCAGGTACGTACCCTGCGCAATGAACCGACGTGACGGCCGACGGTAGGTGTAGTCGTCGTTAGATGCAGAGGTCAGCATCGCCCGCATCTCGTTACGCCAGTCGACACGCGACTTGCCAGTGCCCTTGAGTATGTTGTCAATGAGCGCGCTACCCTGCCCGCATGCTTTGGCCATCTCTGCTGACGCAACAATGGTCGCTTCGAGGTCAGTCACGGTGGCATCGCTGGGCGCATCCATCAGGTCACCGGTACCGTCGAACCCACCGGCTGGTGCATCGTCGTCACCGTCGTCACCGTCGTCACCGGACTGCTGTTGCTTCTCGTCTTGATCCTGCTTCATGCGCTTGTAAACGTACTCTGAGTCCATGTTGTCGCGCACCCAATCTACATCGACGCCACCCTCCGGTAGGTGGTAGCTACGCTTGCGTATGTACGCATTGATGATGGCGTCATTGGCTACGTTCCACAGCTTGGGGCAACGCTCACCACGTCGCCACATGTGCATCAGGATGATGTGCAAAGACTCGTGCAAGGTCAGGCCGAACAGTTCCTCGTCACTGCACTTGTCCATGAAGTCAGGGTTGTAGATGACACGGGTACCATCGGTTGCCGCAGTCGGCACCTCGTCAGATATCTCGCGTCGGATACGAGTCATCACGGCCGCAATAAACGGCTCGCGCAGACTCAGCTTAGAGTAGGCTATGGATAGCCTGTTTTCGTGTATGTATGACATGGTTAGTCTCCAGTAAATTAGTCATTGTCTAACTCAAACAACATATCTATATATTGCCTCGCATCAGCGACTGAGTCGAATGGCGTGAGCGCATCGAAGTCGCCACGGTCAACATAGACACACCCATCACGCTCGATAATCCGTGCGAAGAACCGAACGTGGTTGGGTAGTGTCCGTACCGGTTGGCCATTGCGAGAGTCGAACAGCTGAATTGCAACGACAAACATGTTGTCGCGCAACTCAACCAACGCGTACTCAGCCCGCGTAGCTCTATACCCTCTTGAAGGCATCAGCGTTAGCGGCCGCCCATTGACTGAACGCCGCACTCGTAGCAATAGACTTGTCGCGCTTGTACGCCAGCTTCATCACCAGCGTCTGAACGTCGCCCGGTAACTGCTGTAAAAACAGCCACGCATCGTCGAAGTTCTTGCGGTCAACGCGCATGGCCAGACCCATCGCGACGCAGTACACCACGTTGAGTTCTTTGGGCACGTCGCACGGCTTGCCTTCGAGTATGTCGTCAATGCGGGGCATGCTCTCCCAGATACGCAGGTGCGTCTCGAAGACGACTGCCGCTTCCTCACCGATGTCACCCTTGATCATCTCCACACGATCTTGCAGTGGCAGATCCAGCTGGATGAGGTCAGACACAGCGAACCACGAGCGCGGGCTGGGGAACGGCTTGATGTCACTGCCGCCCTCAAACTTGTGCAGTAGGTCAGGACGATCGCGCAGGAAGGACAGAACCTCGGGCGCTACATCTTGTGTGACTGCGTAGTTGGTGAAGTCATCGAGCGTCGTGTCGACTGAGATATCGCACATGCGATTCTGCAACGGTGCCGCTAGGTTGAACGTCACACCACGGTCGGACTTGTTGTTACCGGCCGCCACGATCATCCACGTGTCAGGTATACCGTAGTCTTCCGGCGTCAGCGTCAGCTGGTAGGCCGCAGCTTGCACAGCATTGGGCGCGGACGTGATCTCGTCTAGGAAGATGATGCCTGACCCAGTCTGAGGTAGGAAGTCAGGCCGACCCCACACCGTGCGACCGTCTACGATATGCGGGATACCGCGCAGGTCTGTCGGATCCATCTGTGCAAGACGTAGGTCGATGACACCCTGCCAGTCTTTGACATGGTCAGCTAACAAGTCAGAGGTTTGTTTGACCACCGCAGACTTGCCAATGCCCGACTTGCCACGCAGGAACACCGTGCGACGGCGTGTGTTTTCGTTGAGGTACCGCTTAACCAAGATTGGGGTTACATGTTGAATACGCATAATAAGTTCTCCAGTTGAATTGCGTTATTCCCGTGGGAATTAGTTGTTTTGCTCAAGCATAGCTTGGGCGATTAGCTTTTGAGATACAGGTCTGACTGACATCTGCGCATCGGTTATGTCTTCAACGAATGCGTAGGTGTAGTCATTACTTGTACCTTGCCACTTGCGCTCGATGAACTCGGCTCTGCCCTCAAGCAAACCAAAGATCTCAAGCGCTACGTCGGAATCGACAATGGCGTCGTGAATGTTAAGTCGTAGTTTCATACTGCCTCCTAGTCATCAAGTAGTGAGTCGATAGTCGCGAGTAATGCAGACGTATCAGCCTCGGTCTGTTCCCGCGCGGCTTTGCTGTTGCGTAGCTCGTCGGGTGATGGCGTACGTGCCGCCACATTCAATGCCAGCTTGGAAACACTGGCGGGCATGACATCCATGAAGTCATACAGCAAACTTATCTCATGGGCGATGTCATCGCAAACGGAATCCCGGAAGATTGGTGACTTGATCTCAGTCATGCCGGTGCGCTTGTCAGTGACAACACGGTCATCCTTCGACACCGTCTCGTTGAGACGAGTGATCACAGTACGCAACCGTTTGAGCGGCTCAGTCATCAGATCGTTCATACGATCGTTCGCCTGCTTCTCTGCTCTGGCCATGAGTGCGTCGGCCGCATCGCCCTGCATCTGCACACGGAAGTCGGTGCTGTCAGTGACCGGCTTGACGACGACCTCAAAGCTGAACCGCTTGCCCAACTCGGACACGTCGGGGTAGTCGGCATCGTTGAACATATCGCCCTGTGCCCGTCGCGCCTCGTCAAGTACGTTGACCCAGTTCTGCAAGAACGCGGTCTTGGCTTGATCAAACTGCAACTCGTACTTGCCCATGCAATCCATGAAGTCCATGAACCGCACGTTGGGCAGGATGAATTCACCACGCGTCCATGGATACGCCTCACCTTCCATGTAACTGCGCGCGGCGCTTTCTACTGCACGTATGGGTGACACCAAATGTTTCGGATACAGCTGCTTGCGATACTCACCGGCATGACGTGCGTTGTTGGCGCGCTCTGCGGCATTGGTACCTTTGGCGTCGACTTTAGTCATCTGCGGCTTCTTGACCACAAGTGACACTAAAAGAGCATTTTCTTTCAAGCTCATGATGTTTCTCCTTATTCCCGTGGGAATTGTTAGTTAGTAAGTAGGCGGAGTCTCCCCAGCCATGTGACCATTATCTCAGCCACGTGTTGTTGAGTCCAATGAAGCACGGACGTTGGCGACGAGTTTGGGCAGATCCTCCAACTGAAACTCGTCAAGGTGTGGGTATTCAATCTCCAGTATGCTCACGACCTCGTGCGGGTAATACCTACCCCGCAACAAAGTCTCCGCTCGCTCTAGAATGTTGTGGTTCACGCGTCTAGCTCCTGAAATACTTTGAGCATGCGTTTATGCTCGCTACGCGGCTGACTCAAAATCATATTGTAGTAAGCCTCGTCATCGTGGGTTTGCTCGACCGCTCGCACCCAGTTCTTCATCTCGGGGCTGGTATGCTCCACGTTCGCTTTCTGCTCTTCGTACATCTCTTCGAGATCCAGCGTCATGTTGCGCCGTGCCAGCTGTGCAAACGTACGCGCCTGTTCGACCCAACGTGTCACCGTGCGATGACGTGTGTTGCGCTTGACCGACCGTGCCAATGCTTTGTGCCACGAGTGCATCGACGTTTCCATCTGCATTGATATATGCGACGAATACCGATTGCGAGTAGAAAACTCGTTCTCGTACTCACCCAGCTTGAACCTATATATAGGTAGCGTTACCAACTCGTCACCAGTGAAGCCGATATCAGCCGTGTACCGATAGCGTGAAGCGTGGCCGACTGCGGTCATGTAGTTATCCATGTGTCGACGTGTTGTCGCTGACGCAATCTCAATGTTGAACCAAAGCTCAAACTTGCGAGCCTTGAAGTTGTAGACCAACTCGACCATCGGCGCATCGTACGATTTGCCTCTGAGTATGGTTGCACTATGCGGCGTCGCCCGTGGGTAGGCAGATCGATCGTATGACCCATCCTCCGACCGCCTGTACCAGTTGATCCATTCTAGATAGACCTCGTAACTCAACGCGTCACTGCGCTTGATGACCAACGGTGGACGGGACGTGCCACCAACAAACGAACCCGGTGTGTGGGTCTTGCGAGAGTAGACTAGCTCCAGTTTGTGGAAGTCTTCCCACATAACACCTTGTGTCACTAGACCGTGCAGCGTCTTGCGAAATGATTGAAAGAACTCCGCGTGTGATTGTGGACGTGTAATAAACGTCTTTGGTTTTTTCTCTGGCATGGTATGCCTCCTAGTTAGTTAGTAATTCCCGTGGGAATAGTCAGTTAGTAAGTGAGCTGGGGGCAGGTAGGAACAGCAACGAAAACCTACCTGACGGTATTCCCCCAACTCGTAACTATTATCTCAAGCAGGTGATGCTAAGTCTAATGAAGCTAAGTCATTGATTTATAAGGATTAGATGAAACGTGGATTTTGTAAGTTATTGATTAGTAAGCAATTAGTTTTTCAGTAGATCTGTAAGTCATTGATTTTCCTAGCTTTAGACGATTAGACGAGATCTGAGAGAGATTGCAGGTTTGAGTGCGAAGAGAACGAAGACGGCCGCGCGGCTTGAAACGGCCAGAAATTACGGATTTTGGCTCTCTATAATCTAATCTAAAATCTATTTAACTAATTTACTTACTTACTGCCCGTCTATGCCTTGCAAGTCCTTGATTCATAAGGCTTTTTATTACGTCACTGTCATGATATCCACGCATTCTTAGATTGGCACTTTGTCATTTCATCTAATCCTTTAAAATCAATAACTTAGCCGTCTAAGAATCGCTGACTGTCATTACAGCCACGCGCTTATTCCCGTGGGAATTGCGAGCTTTATTAGGCGCGCCCGGCCATGTGATAGTAGGCCACGGCATGATAGTAGGCCACGGCATGATAGTAGGCAGCTGAGATGATAGTAGTAACGTGAAACCAAAAAATGGGGGCTTGCGCCCCCGTGTGGTTACTTGCGCTTGCGCGTGATATTGAAACCGGCCTCCGCCAGCTTGGCCTTGAACTCCGCGAAGAATGCCGCGTCATCCAGACTTTGCACGACCGTGTTGATCACGGCACCGCGTTGGTCGGTACTGGTGTCCAGCTTGGCGGGTGACAATCGCGAGGCCTGCTCCGCCGCTTCCGACTTGGCCTTGCGCCCTGCGCCTTCGCGTCGACCCATACCGTTATCATCGCGCACCGCCTTCGCGGCCGCTTTCATTGCATGCTTAGGCATGTCGACGGCCTCCGCCGCCGTGGTCTGGATTTCCTCGCCGCGCACCTCGATGGATACTGGCGATTCAGCGCAGGCCAACAATGTGAGCGCATCTTTGAAATTCGACCGTACGTTAACGTCGCCGTCGATTTGCTCCGCGTAGCATAGCACCACTACATCAATGCGAGATTTCAGCGGCAGGTTAGTGTCCAGCTGTCGCGCCGCCGCCTTCGCGGCCGCCTTGCATGATGCGAGCATTGTGGCGCTAGCCTTGCGCGCTTTTGTGATGTGCTGAACGACCTCCGCCATTGGCTTGATCGTGGTTTGGGGTACCGCTGTTTTTTCGATTGGCATAATTGCCTCCATTTAGTCAGTAAGTTTATTCCCGTGGGAATAGGTCGGAACCGCTCCGACAACTGAATATTCGCATCTCCCAGCTGTCATGTCCACCACATCATGAGAACCACATGATAGTAGGAGTGCAACGAAATACAGAGGGGGGACAGGACCCCCCTACCCACCCCCTCCCCCATACCCATATATCCGTACCGCGCACAAAATTTCCTATTTTTCATAAAATTTTTCTCTCTGTTTTTACAGTCACGTGTTTTACCCGCTTGCGGACACGTACAAATAGAAATACACTCGGCGAAAAGCAAAGGTGGTTTTATGCACAGCGGCATATATGCGGATGCGGAGCTGCGCGCTGTAGCCATGGCAGTTGCAAGAAATAATGTAGGGGCGAGACGGCCTTTGCAGGAGATTGCAGCTAGCGAAGGCATAACTAGCGCAGAATTCGACCAAATAAGCCAAAATCCCCAGTTCAAACTCTATTTGGAGGCCTATGAACGGGATTTACGCGAAAATGGCTTCTCTTTTTCGGCAAAATCGAAGGTTTTGGCCGAGGATTTGCTCCCTGACGCCTATTTTTTGGCAAAAGACAGCAATATACCCCCTGCCGTGCGGGTAAAAATGATCGAAAACCTCGTTGAGTGGGCTGAATTGAAGCCAAAGAAGGACCAAGGGCAGCTTGCAGTAGGCTCTGGCTTCAGTATCACCATAAATTTGCCCGATTCGGAGCAAAAAGAGGAAAAAATCGTCATTCAGCACGAAGAAACGGCCGAAATAGAGGAAAAACCGGTCGAAATCGTCCTAGAAGAGCCAAAAAC
>JAYJLX010068495.1:4715-27133 GCA_036873525.1 Chalinula nematifera | reverse complement strand
TCTTTACATAGTAACTTAATCCAATGTTTAAGCAAATCTACACATATCTAGGCATTCAAATCAACTCAAATCAGTTCGAAATACATACATTTGCCACAGTCTCCACGTCCCAGGGTAGTATAGTTCGTATATCGATTATTTCACAGGACACATTCAACTGTTCCTTAGCCATTGCAGCTGTATTGCGCAATACCTGTATCTGAGCACCATATCCAACCAATGTAACGTCACTACCTACAGTGTACACATAGATATAATGTACACATCTAGACATACATACATACATACATACATACATACATACATACATACATACATACATACATACATACATGTATATACATACTATAAAAATATAGCTGTACGAACCTTCCAACACAATTTCAGCGTTTGATAGTGGAAGAGTATAGTCATTATCAGGAACTTCCTCAACTATGGTGACAATAGTTACAGCATTATTATTTAGTTACTATGCACAAGTATACATGTATACCTGCCGCTCTATAGAGTCCTTTAGGCTCAAAGAATACAACTGGATTATCATCCTGAATAGACGCTGATAATAGACCCTTAGCCTGACTGGGACCCCGTGGCACTACAACCTATGGACAATAATACCAAGACTAAAAACTCCACCCACATAACGATAATACTATACATTGAGGGGGTCAGTGATAATTATTCCAATTAGAGCCCATGTATAAACCAAGGGGGCTATAATAACTTATTCTAATTAAAACTCAAACCAATAATAACAATAATTATAATCAATAATAACTATTATTCTAATTAAAGCCCATGTAGTCTCACCTTTATTCCAGGTAAGTGAGCGTAAAATCCCTCTACACTCTGAGAGTGGTAGTGTCCACCGTGACCCACGGCACCATACGGGGTACGCACAGTGAGACGCCCACACGAGTACTCCCCACCGCACCGATAACGAAACTTGGCAGCCTCGTTTACAATCTGATCCCATGCAGGATGAATATAGTCAGCAAACTGTATCTCGGCTATAGCAGTGGATCCTTGAGTGGCTAATCCAATACCAAAGGCAACTATTCCTTGCTCTGATAGTGGTGTATTGAATACACGTTCATTTCCTATAGATAGTATATATAGACATTAATAGTGTCGCCTTGTCTTGTGTCCAGACTCCTTAGATGTATGGGAGTCTGAGCATGAGACTAAGTCTGTCCCAATGGGTGTGACCATATCCCATGCCCCTCCCCTAGTCCCCGCCCTCTTCCATTGGCTAACCATATTTCTCCTTGAGGTCCAGCGAACACCTAAACACTCCACCAAAGGCAACGTCCTCACCAAATACCATAGCAGTTGGGTCATTCCTCAGTGATGAATCCAGCGCACTGCGAATGGCTTCCACCAAGTTCATTTTAGTTGTTGGACCTGTAAAGAACAATGGGGCCTTTGAATAAGGGATATGTCCTGCAGTAATAAAAACATTTACTTTACCGCTGATTGGAGGATCATTTGGTGTAAATATGGCGCTTGTTTCACTATTACTGCTGTATCCTCTTGTGTATGCAGGTTCATGTCTATTTAGTCTGGCAATGGTTCTCACAGAATAGCTCAGCCACCTAGTTGCTGCCGCCATCTTGATTCTTAAAAGGCAACGCCCACAGTTAAGTGGGCGCGCCACGCCTTTTGGGGCGGGGCGGGAATGTATCCATAGCAACGGGTTCGCGCGTGTAGTCTTGTGGATGGATTGATTCTTTCTGGAAAAGATACATGACGTGAATTTCAGTGAAAAAAAAGAAAATGTACGACAGAGCTCCTAGAGTATTGGTTGCAACCGCTCCTACAAACAGTACACCGTCGGCGATCGGACCTGGTATTTACTGGCAGGGCTCAAAAGAGATAAGAAATGGTTAGATATATCATTGCACCTTGAGTCGCCATGTTTACCTTTCATCAATACATGTAGGATTTGCTCCCTTTCTTTCGCTCTCTAAGAGAGAATCATTTCTCACTGTTAACGAGCAAGTAGCGATTGCTCCAGGTCCTGGTCAGTATTCACTTGACGAAGGAAACACTGAGAAGGTCAAGGGAGGTTCAACACTGAAGAATCGAGTATGTATATATATGGCTTACCATTATTGGGATGTTGGGTTTGCCTGTGTTGGGGGTAATCATCACTGAAATGGGTTGGGGGGGGGGGGGTGGATCACAAGTGGGTGGAGTTTGTAGCGTATTTTGTGTACGTATATACAGTATGGTTTTCAATGAGCGTTTGTAGTGTAAATGCCAAATTGTTTCATGATGGATAGATATTTATAATTGTGAAATCTGTACTCGGTAATATACATGTACATGTACTATTTAAGTTAGCTAATCTGAGTCAATTATATCGTAATTAACAAGCATAATAATTCATTACATAATGGTTAATAATAATTATTACTAATTAATTGCATTCTTCTTGCAAAATTCAACGCCCACAAACTTAACACTGCACTACTGAACATTGTTTCCCAGTAATAGTACTTGTAGTGATAAGACTAACCATATCTCTAGTACAATAGTAATGTACATGTATCATGGGTTATTTTGTGTTCTAGTCTGAAAGGTTTGGTCTATCGTCATCACTGGCTCCAGGCCCAGGTACTTACTCTATAAGATCTACTCTACCGAAGAAGAAGCCTGAACATCGTCAGCCTAGCTACACGGCCACTACCCGCACCAAGAAGGTCACTACAGATATCCATCCATTGATATACTTATACTATATTAAAAGCAGTATTCAATTCTAAAAAAATGTTGCACTATTTTCTCTGCTCAACAGGCTACACGCCCACGGGTAATTTATACACGGATGAAGACAGCTCCCTCGATCCCCTTTCCTGGTCAGAGCTATGGTTACGAGGAAGATGACTACGGGCAGCTGGTAGCTAAGGTACATCCTGAGAAGAAGGACTCCACCATTGGGCCAACTCACTATAATGTTCCTTCCGTGGTGAGCTGATAATGCGTGTGTGTTCGTGTTTCCTTGTTACGTTAAAGGAAGATTGTTTCTGAAAATGTTTCACATTATTGTTCTGTTACAAGTCACCACCCGAGTTAGCACTAAATGACTCATAATTATTTAAAATACAGCAAAAAAAAAATACATTTTTTTTCCAGTCTGGTGTTGTCAATATTCCAGTGATAGACGATTAGAGTTTGGTGAATGATCTGTGAGATTATGATGTACATATACACATGACAGTTAGCCAGTGAAACACAATACGCTTTTCTATACATCAGTACACTTTTTATTCTCATAGTAGTTGTAGCTATTTCTAGACATGTACTTAATGATTTGGGAATTTTTTTCAAGATTGTCAGACATTTGTCCTTCTCAGTTCGATAATTTTCAGACAACTACTATCATTTTGCTAGTAATAATAAAACCATATGGGAAAATTCGTCCTTTTTCTCCTACTGATCGCACAGTTGAGCAAAAAATTGGACAATGTCTTATATGACTGGTAGTTTCCACATCACTGCATGTACTATACTGACTCTATTGTAGATGGATAATAAAGTCAGTAAGAAATACAGGGGAATTCATTTCAGCAAATTCAAGTCACAGCGTCATCAATTTAAAGGTGCGGAGTAAGACATTTCATTATCCAGTGATATGGTGTTCACGTGTTGTACAATTATTGTAATAAACAGGAAAGGAAGGGCCAGGCCCTGGAGAATATAACCCCAAACACAGATATAAAGATACTACTGTAAGTCATACAACAAATGGTACAGTATAATGATGTTTGAGGTACAGGTTTTGAAGGATTTTTGTTTTATTTGATTCCTTAGGTCGCTGTTCCTAAACCCTCAGCTCTGGTATGTTGATTGTTGTTTAATTTTTTTAAATCAATTTTAGTTTTGTTTTATTTCGTTAGCTTCCACGCTATCACCAACTGATTCCTCATCTTGAAGAGAAGAAGGTACTTGACTTACAATAGATGGTAGATGTTGTATTATGTATGTACATGTACAGTATGTAGTATGGTGTGTGTGTGTGTATGTGTGTGGTGATTATCCTTTCCTTAATCAATGTACATGTACTATACATAATATGTACATTCGTATAGTACATGTACATGTGTGAACATTCGAATACATGTGTGTTAATGATGTCATCTTATGTCACAGGGCGTTCCCGGTCCCGGGAAATACAAGATACCATCACAGTTTGTGGATTCCACAGGGCCCTTAGATTCATCTCCGATCGTCCAACCCCCTTTTGGATGCTCACAGCAGGTGCAACCATAGACAGTAAATGTCATTTCTTTAAGACTATTCTTTGTGTTTTTTTTGTTATAGAGGTTTGTGGCCAGTTACCCTCAATCGCCTGCCTCCACCAAGTATGACAATCCAAGAACAGCTTTTGATAGCTTAAAGAGGTTCGTCTACGTGTATGTAATTCAGTTTGCCTCTCATTTTCAAATCTTGTAATAATAAAATAGAATTACTGGACTGACGAAAAGCCCTTTCGGTCAAACATCAGCTCGATTTAGAACTGATAAGAAAGCACTAGAAGTGCCAGGTAATAGTGTATCTATTGGTACCATAATCAGTCTCTTATCTCTCGATCCTTTGTCCACATGTATTGTATAAGGCCCTGGATCATATAACAATAATAAAGCTGTTAGTTTAGCTCACGAGGCAATGAAGAAGGCTGCGTAAGTTATATTAGTCAGTCATTTATCACTGAGTTTTTTTTTTTGTTGTTGTTTCAGTGCCCCTGGATTGAAGCATAATGCTTTCGGTACTACTTCAATTCGTACAGTTCCACTAACAAAGAAGGATGAGCAAGATCTCCCAGGTATTGTACAGTTCATTCACTGTATGTACTACCGTATGTATACGTTTTTGGAAGATTTGTTTTTACATGTACAATACGTGTATACATGTAGTTTAATATTATATTGGACTGGGTATTATGTATATGTACTATATGTGAAATTTTCATGGAAGCCTTTTAAAAGGAAGTTTACATAGTTTTTAGGGTCCTATCTTGTCTGGGGTATGGTTAGAAAGTATTTCTAATGATCACACTAGGTCCTGCTATGTACCAGGAAACAATCCAAGTACCACAATCCCCTAATCCTAAATCTCAGGGCACATCAGCTTTCAAATCCTCTATTCAAAGACTACCTTCTCCACCTCCTATTGTGAAAGTATGTTAGATTTATGTATGTGGTTATTAATGAAGTCATACAATACAACAGATGTTACCCATTGAAATTAACCATACCCTCCCTCTCTCTCTCAGGATATACCTCCACCAGGTGCTTATGAGGTGGTTGAATCCTATTACAAAACTCACGATCGCAATGAAACCAAAAAACCTACGGCCAATTCTGCGTTCATGTCCTCAAGCATTAGATTTGCTCCCCCAAGGAATATCCAGCTGAACGAAACAGACCCCCTCAATCCAGGTGTTTTAATTTTGGAATCGTAATTGAAACCTACGATACAGTGATTTATGTATAATATTATTTTTTTTTTTTGGTTTATTTCGAATCAGGTCCAGCTGAATATGATCCTGATACCAAAATACGCATTGGTACAAACCAAAATGGACTGCTGTGTTCTAAAGACGATCGGTTCAAGGTTGTTCCTGCGTCAACTCTGGGTCCAGGAACATACCAGGTGATTATCTTCAAACACTGTCCTAATCCGTTATATATTGATTGATTGATAATTAGTGCCACTGTGTTTAATTATTTTATTTTAATTTCTAGTTTAACAAGGCTCAAATGGATACTGTCTTGAAGGGAACATTCAATGCCACTCTAAACAACCCTCTATCCGGTCATGGTAATCCCCTCGGGGAAATAGAGTTGAGTAGTCGAACATATAGGAGTCCAACAACTGCCACTGCATCCAATATGGTGCCTACTAAACAAACCATCATTTTGAATGGGAACTAGAAACTGGTTACAGCCATGCATGATGGGATTGGCTACCCAGTATTATTATTATTATTTATTATTATTTTAGTTTTTTTTTTTTTTTAAAGATTGGTAATTATTTTTGATAAAAAGGTTACATCATTTTAAGTTTTTTTAAAAATAATAATAACACCAGAAGCCTTGCCAGTGTGCTAGAAGGAGTGGCATTGCAAGTACACTGATAAAACAAGGAATCCTTGGTCACTCCTTGCTATTCAACTGTAAGGACGGTCAATGGGGACGAGGGAGGTAAAAACACGGATGCAAAATGATGACTACTATAGGTGTTACAGTGTTAGGTAGGTGTAGGCCATCGGGCTTAACGTTATAAAAGCATACACAATTTTTTGAATTGGTTAATTTTTTTTTTTATTTTTTATTTTTTATGTTTTTATTGTTAATAGCTCAATGAAGTGCTTTTCAAGTGCTGCGATCGTGTTGCTGTTATTAGCTTTGCTTACAATAACAAACGGAATGGCTGCAACAGATTACTGCTATGATCTCCGAGTCAACAACAATTGTATGTTCAGCTTGTAGCATAAAGTTAAGCTAGATAGCTATGCATGTGTTATACTAGCTTATCTATGGCTTAAATCTGCCTGATACAGGATTCTGGCTTTGTTGTACAATATTAATTAATAGCTCCAGAGTAGACTCACCCTGTTTGTGTATAGTATTCAGAGGCTACTCCCTTGTATGTACGTAACACCCTGAGTTACCACCAACGCCTAATCATTGTTTCTTGTCTAATTGTTATTATTTCACAAGCTAAAATGCTATACTGTATAATATTTTGATATACAGGTGAACAGATGGCAGTGTCTACAGTGGAATACGAACTGAATGCGTACTGTATTGACAACACAACGGTCCATATATCCTACAGACCACCACCAAGTGATCTCGGCTATACAATAGAAATGATCACAATGCAGTACACTTGTTACGTTGGAAATGAGGCAAGCATATAGCCAGGACTGCATGCAGCATGAGTCGAGTGTATATGAATGATTGTTTTTCTCTATAGAGCTATGCTGTTGCTGTGGCACATAACAGTGAAGTTCTGGAGGAATCGTACGAGCGAACAGATCAGCTGTTTTCTATTGCGGATTACTGTGTATTCACCGGATGTACTAAACCAGAGCGTATGCAGTGTTGGCAGTTTATTAGTTCCTCAGTAAATATTACCAACTGTGCGTCTGGCAGCCATCAGCCGAAGGTGATCACGGATCAGTCATCTACATCACTGCAACAATCACCATCAGTTCCATCAATATTAGCGACACCATCCTCAGGAGTAGCACCATATATATCGTCATCACCCTGGCTTACAGCAGTATCACACAGCACACCAATAGTATCAGTAGAATCTTCATCTTTACCAACTCTGATTCCCATGGTCTCACATGAAGGCGGTGGTAGTTCCCAACTGGTCGTCGCCTCAGTACAGCTTACTGATCAATCAGGTACAAATAACGTAGTGACTATACATGTACTTACATGCATGTATTTGTGATTAATAGTATGTGGCAGTAGATCTAGTCTAATATACAATATATGGTCTACTATATGAAATTGTTTCGCAAGCTTTGCTGCATGGGCTCGATATCACTGCGGCATGGTAATTAGCTTCTGAGTATTTGTTGAACCAGGGGGGGAAGGAGTGGGTTGCATAGGGAAAATATTGGCTCTGCTGCACTGACTAATTAGCTTAAATAATTAATAATTACACTGTATGATTGTTATTATAGGTACTGTTGCAACCAGTAGCCCTCCCCAGCTGATGCCAATATTCTTTGCAATAGCTGCTGGTCTTTTATTGATCACCCTACTCGCAGCTCTTCTGGTAGTAGTTGTCATGTGTAAGAGATTTAGTAAAAGGTAATAAATATTTTGATAAAGTCATTTGGGATATATAGTTTAAAGCGTTTTTTTTTTAAATTGACATGATTGCAGGGTGAGTTCCAGTGAACACTCCACGAGCGATGCAATAGAGGCTATCCATGTAAGAATTGAACTATCTTTAAGCTTCAAAACTATGAGATGATCGTTACTGATTACAATCTCTATTTCCTTTTTGATGCAGGAAACCAGTAACAACATTTACATGGACGATTCTAACATGTTTAATATACTGCATTTCGAGCCAATAACAGGCTCAGTACTAACTTTAGTACAGCCCCTCCATTTGGACGATATGATCAATGACTACAATAACCAACCACACCCACCAGCTCGGCCATCATCACTTTATACCAGCGCTAGTAATGTAGCAAGTAGCTCGAGGAGTACAGATGTAGCTGTTGCTGATGGCAAGACACTATTCAGCCATTCGCATACAAAGCCAGACTCCTGTAAATGTGCTAGTAATGGAGATATATTTCATCTGACTCCAGTGCTCAATAACTCTTGCCCTAGTATACCAGATAAACTAATCCATAGTCCACATGGCAATGCACCTCTGTCCAGTGATGCGTTGCCCTCCACTAGGCCTCCAGAGGCCTTTACAGTACCGACTGATGACACAGTCAGCTGTGATAGTATCCATATGGACCAGCAGACCGAATGCCAACTGAATGATGCAGTATTCTCTGATGGCGTTGAGACTAGCTCCGTCGCTCCTTGTTTACCACGTAAGCCGGCTCTTCATGCCTGCAAGAGTGGTGGGCCACTGAGTGTAAGCTCATCGGCATCTCATTGCAGTACGTCTTCATCAGGGTATATTTCGACATCGCCCGCCATCGTTAACGGACTACAGCAAGAATTCTGCTTCAACCGTGATTACATTGTTGATTATCGTACGTCAGCTTAACATTATGCAGCATGCAGGACCCCCCAGGACATAGTGCTGTATCTGGGAATGGAGCTGGTTCTCCATATTCCTATTGTCATTTTTAAATATAAATTTGTATTATATATTGTTCAGTATAGTTCAATTGTTTCTGTTTTTTGGTTAATTAATTATAACACACTTTTAAAAGGAGCACTTTGACTTATAACTTAGACTACCACACCTACCAGAAATTTGAATTAAAACGTGTTACAAACCGCTTATCTTGCTAGACAATCTATTGTTTGTGCAGCCGGATGCCAGTATAGACTAGTATGGAGCAGCACCAGCAATCCTTTGCAGTTCTCCAGTCGTTGTTGATATTACTTATCATAACATGTCTAACCTCAGCTGATGATACCGACTGTCACAGCCTTCACAAACCCGATGCATGTATGTAAACTATTCTGCTGTATTGATATAAGACTAAATTGAGTAAATTCTCCACTCTCTAGGTAAAAATGACAATGCGATTGCTTATGAAGTGACGGTCCTTTGCATTAACACGACCACTGTTCATGTATCTTATCGTCCATCATCTGGCAGTGTAGACGAAATAGCCCAAGTTACGATACAATACGATTGTTACATTGGAAAACAGGTAGACTATGTATAATTATTTGCACAGCAAGCCCATTATTAACACATGTACAACAGAGCATCAAAAGCATACTAGACTCTAGTAATCATGCATGCATAGCTATAATATGTAACATAAGTTACTGTCTTCCTTTGTACCACATGCAGAGACATGCTCATGTCTTTGCATTTCAAAGTGAATTTCTTGAAGACACACAGACTGTATCCAGTGAGCTCTTCACTGCAAGCGACTATTGTCAGATCAATGGCTGTACTAAGAGAGACCGTAAGCAGTGCTGGATGTTCATCGAAAACCCAATCAACTTTACGTGCAGCAACAGTGATCATTCCACAAATACAGCAACATCGCAAGCATCATCTCAGATCATATCACCATCCACCACTAAAAGTATCCCAACAGCATTAACTGCTTTGAAGACACAATCAAAGCATTCAACAGTGTCACAGCATCCTTCACGAACTCTGACAACAGCAATGCTCCATCAGCCACAGTCAGAGGTCAAACCACCTCCTGCTACCTTCCACCTGCTGTCCACATTAAAAGCACGCTCTTTGGAGCTTTCCAAATTTATCGTCTCTACGTCTGCTAGTGAGTTTTTTACGACCAGCCATCAGCCCCAGTATACTACTTGGCTGGAGGTACCGCCCATTGTGACTGAGTCATCGATGCTGTTAGAGGCTACAGCAGTGATTACTTCACTTAAAGCTATAGAAAGTATGTTAGGCCAATACACAGTATCATAATAGTATACACAATACACTTAAGCAATGAGGCTGTTTGTAGGTGGAGTTGAGGTTTGTGTGATATATCACTGTCCAAACAGTAGCTATTTGGCTATGGGGCAATTAATGTAATCTTAATCTGTCTTATTTCTTTTTAAACCACAGATGCTGATACGCCTAGCGAGTTATCAATGATCATTTTGTCTATATCTGTGTCAATCGGAGTGCTTATTGTAATCAGTTTTATCAGTATTGTTGGGTTAGTGATATTATGCATTGGAGTAAGAAGACTGTATAAGAGGTATGTCTGTAATGTGTAACGATTCCTTATCACCGCTATATGCTTTACTTCCCATTAGAGTTAACTCCAACTCTAACTGCTGTGAAGTCAATCATGTACGTTAAGTCAGTCATTGATTCAGGAATATTTAATTATAAATATATTTAATTAGATATAGTTGTACTGTTTGTTCCCCTCAGGAACAGAACTGCAAGACTCTCTGTGTTGAAAGTGGCATATAAAACGCATGATCTCATTTGTCGTCAGGAATCATTAACTTTTTGAAGCTTGCTTCAGTTCCTTCATCCATATACATAGTCTATGTGATAAATATCTATTACTTCTGCTAATGGTTGTTTTTTTTTTATTATTAATTAATTTTGTGCCAGCCTTGAAAATGACGATGCAACTACAGGAGCTGGTACAGTCCAGTAATATTGACTGGATGACTGTAACCATATCAATGGTTTGTCTTCTTCCAGCCCCTCCCCCTTTTGTGCAATTTGCATGTATGCTCTGTACTAAATGGGTGGGGCTGGAAGCATGACTTGCTGATGAAAATGAACCCTTATAGTCTAATTAATTGGTGAAGATAGCAGGACGCACTTATAGATCTACTATACTACTGTTAAAACTTCCTCAGCTCTTTTTCCAAGAAATTGGGAAACCTGTTTTGGTAAGGGTTGTTACCAAGGTAACCCAACCACGTGTTAACCGCCATATGGCGGCGCCTAGCCCACCATGAAAGACATAAAATAAAGATGAAATAGATCTAAAGAAGTTCCAGATCTTCACTCACTAGCTGCATGCCTGATATGGTTCAATTGCTTATATTTTCACTACTATTTATTCAATTGGAGATCATGGTGGCTAACGGGAATCATACAAATAATGGCGGCCAGACTGACTACACACAAACATGCTCGGAGCTACTCCTAGCCGAGGATCGTCATAAAGGTACAACGATGCTTATATGTAGTGCTCAGTGGTAATACTACAGTGTATAAATATCCATCCTTCTCTGTTACTGTCTGTGCATATTGTGGTCCTGTTCCATAGCAGCTGTAGATGCGGTTGATCTATCTCTACTTGAGTGCGGCTTTGGGACAAGCACTGTCCTCTTCTGGAAGAGCAAACTGAGTAATGTTTTACTGGTTAATATCGAATACACATTCTTCAACATCACTGCAGGATCCAATGTAAGGGACATACATGCATACATATGTACAGTGGAACCTTCAGTACAGAGCTGGTGCTCTCAAAGTCAGACTATCAGTTAAACAAATAAGTCTTTTTACTAAGGCACTACTGACGAGTGTCCTTTGTTGAGAGGCTGTTTATTATACTATGTCCCTTCCTTGGAGGGCCCACTATTGGAGGTTGTACTGTACATCATATTTTGTTTATAATTATTATAATGATTTTATTGTTATTACTGTTACATCTATTATGCCGGTCAATCTAAAGTATACAGAGGTGATCCATCCTTCCTCTGAGCTCAAAGCTGGTAACATAACACTAAATAACCTATCAGTGAGCGGTCCAGACGTGTATTATAACTTCAAATGCTGTGTATACGTTAAGTCAGAATTCGGAATACAGTATAACTGGAGAATGAACCAACACTCTCTTAATTGCACTTACAATGGTGAGCAAGGAGCTATATAACATTATAGGAGATCAGGGGAGGGGGGGGGGGAGGCTAGCTATATATGAATTATATACATACACTACAACCTTATGTATAGCAACGAATACTAAAATCATATAAGTGCATGTTTTGTTGTGGAGAGGTTCAGTGGCATGAGGTAATTGGAACTATGTTTATGACGCTACTGTAACAGCAATATATGTCACTATATGTTAGTATAATATATCTATGAGAATAATCGTATTACTAATCATTGGAACATATAGTGTTACAGTATAGGGGGTTTTCCCAATAATTCACTCATGGACACGCCTACTTATATTATGCGTGCTCTTAATTTACACAGACAATATGCAGAACCATTTATCAGACATTCCATATCCATCGAAGGTGCCACGCCCCTCCTCTATTGGCAGCACTGTAGATATAATAACTACTGATGCTGTTAATCACCGCCATCCGCTAAGAACATCATCAATGGATTCAGTATTGGCAGTGTCCTTATTGTCCATGAAGACAGCAACGATACCCTGCGGTTCATCGAATCGTCCCATGACACCATCCGATGGTTCGACTTTTGGACTGTTCAACGGCTCAGCTGTATTCGTATCTGCCTTTACTATTCTGGTATGCACTGGAGTAACAGTTACTGGAATTACTATATCGTTCATCATATTCGTTATGTATAAGAAAAGGTAAATTGATATGGTTATACATGTAGACACTCAGCTAATGCAGTATTCACGGTACATATTGAGCTATATATCTTTATGGTAACTTTGATGTTTATTCTAGAACTTTAGCAGTGCGTGTCGATGACAGTCATAAACCAGTTTCTACTATTTCAAACCCTTCATTGCCATTTAAAGTGAGTGACATAATGGTTGAGGGGCTCACAGCATATAGATCTAACCCTACCTTGCTATACTTTAAACAATATTAGTGACATACTTCATAATATAGTCCCTGGGAACTCCATGGTTTAATTATTTGAGTGGGTATAGGGTCTTGTAATGCATGAAGTATTCACTAGCAGATAAGTTATTATATATTGCGTTTTATATTGTATGTAGGTTGACCAGATTAATTTGGATAAACGCAAAGATTTAAGCAACTGCTAAATCAGCAATAGATCTTTTAGCCCCGCCCACTACGGAGGTGACTATGTTTTGTGAAATGGAACTTTTTAAGCTATTTTTTTAAATAATAAACATGTAGTTTTATTTGATACAGAGGAAATTAAACAAAATATTATACTAATAACTACAAAATGGTGTCAAAATATACAACACATAACATATACACAATGCATTACATCACCAGGCACATTGGCACATATACATGTTATGTAGCCACATAACCTATACATTACATATACCCTTATATATCCCTATAACAAACGTATACCCTTATAGATGCACATGTACATGTAACATACCCTTACCCTTAATCTTACTATGCACGACCAGGGCGGGCGTTCATCATTATGTAAGTGCTTTGTTCACCGCCTGATCGGTGAACAAAGCACTTACATAATTATGAATACCCTTACCCTTATATAACCACATAACCTATACATTACATATACCCTTATATATCCCTATAACAAGCATATACCCTTATAGATGCACATGTACATGTAACATACCCTTACCCTTATATAACCACATAACCTATACATTATATATACCCTTATATCCCTATAACAAACGTATACCCTTATAGATGCACATGTACATATAACATACCCTTACCCTTATATAACCACATAACCTATACATACATACAATACATACCCTTATACCCTTATACCCCTATACCCTATAGACACACATATGCACACATAATTAATTATATGAGGTTTAAGAGAAGACTTCATGCATGCATCCTGCTTTCATTTGAAGTCATATCTTGGTTTGTAATGATATCATATTTCAAATAATAATTAAATATAGTTCAAGGAAATTAAGCAGCCATTGTTTTCATGCATGGACCACTCCTGCAGTCAGTACTGATGTGGTTAGAGTGTAAGACCAACCATACAAAAGGAGGTTGAGTCCTACAGTATATGGTTTCATCCTATGATGAACAATAGAGTGACATACACACAAACAATGCATGTACCTATATAATCCACCCACCCAGCATATGCAGGCATTCATCCTTTAATACCACCCATACAGCAGCTACTATATGATTATAATAACCCGGTATACAACCCTTAATGCCGTCCATATGCAGCAGTGTATGGCGTAATGATAAAGCAATGGCTTATACAATATTATTTAGCTATCAATTCCTCTGTGAGATCCATGCAGCATGTGAGACTTCCTTTGTGATTATGTAATTCTATTATACCACAGACCTTCATTATGATGCTTGTGTATGTGTGTTTGTGTGTGGACTGCTTAAATAATAAATTTAGTGCTCATATTCTTGTGCGTTCACATGTTTGTTTCAAATCGTTAACTGCATTTCGGACAATGTGTTAAACAAATACGAATAAAAAGAGATAATATGAAAACAGTGTGTTATTATGTTTCTCTGAATAATAATCTAATTTGTCCTTGCTTGGCTTATGTATCTCATTAGTCTAGCACTACATTCAGTCTTAGTGTTTCTATACAGTCTGTCACAGAATGGCATGGTATATTACTCATATTACTGATGTACTAAATTAGACTGACCCAGTCTAAGCAGGAGACTATCGATGTATGTCAGCTTTAATCCATTATCTTTTTCAATCAGTTATGTTATTAATTTGTGTGTGTTCTGGATACACCAACCGACATGTTTTAGTGTGTATCTACAATCCTGTTTGTGTCTAAGTGTCCCAGCTGCATCATAATGCCGCCAATAGTGATCATGCATGCACCCCAGTGTATTAATTACTATGACAATGGATAGAGTTCCTGATAAATCAATATGCAATAGTGCTTGGTGAAATCTCATAGTTATGTATTTTGCAACAAAAAGTTAATTCCCTTAGTAGTGGTGTAACCAATGGAGACAGATTCCTTTATTCCCAGACAAGTGTTATTTTATTGACATTATCCATTATCTCATTCTTTCTTCTAGTCCAGCACCTGCTTTTTTTTTTTGTGACTATTATAATTATATTCATGATGATGCTTCAAACATACTAAAGTCCTTTGTTAAGTTTAATTAACAACCCAAGACCAGCCCACTTCTGGCCATCACTAGTTGTACCCAAAGGAACTTAACTGTTGTACCTGAGCTATGAATGGTAATAACCAAACAATCCATTGTTCTTGTAACGATTTTGGCAAAGAGGCTCTATTCCATGAATACCTTGTTTTAATTGTCGCTCATTTTAATGCAAGTATTATCATAAGTAAAGGTCAGGTTGAGTACATCTATTAGAACAATGCTTGGTATGTAGCTGACTGAATAAGCAACATAAGAAAGTTGAAGCAATTAACTAATTAAGTACAACTAATTTATTACTCCTGTAAAGTATAAACACCCTGCAACACAGTTCACCCTGACAACTCGCAATTATTCGACAGCCATACTATTATGATTTGATTGATGGCGATGATCTAATGTGATAGGACTGTAATACTCATGTAATATTGCATTATTTGATCATATCAATAAAGCAAACATTCAAAGGGTTAGGACATTTTAAGACAGACATAGTGTGTTGTGGTGTCTGTAATGTGTATAATGATGAGAGGTTGCAATGATGAATTGTGTACGTAATCTGTACTGAACTAGAGATCACACAGATAAATGCTGTACCACTAATTGTATAGAGCAATGGAAATTACAACATTACACGGCCGGAGAACAAGTAAGCAAGCGTAAGGCTAGTCTTTGACTGATCCAATCTAACGGTTCGTTTCTTTACTTTAAATGCAAGCTGCCAAAGGATGCATATTTACCTGTGCCAAACTGACAATTAAAGAGCTGTTTCTCAGTACTATAATAAATACAGCAAGTCTCAAGTCTGTATAGACCAGTGCAGTAGGCACATGCACATAGCTGGCTATACTATATATACTATTATAGCTAGTGTTTTAATTAGTTGTGTGACGTCACGAGTCGTAATTATTATTATAACCAATATAAACGAATAGAAATAATTATCCTGCCAGTCAGTCTTATCCTCCCTCTACTGGAGCAATGTCTCTTACCCAGTTAGCGGTATTTATGAGCTTGCAGATTAGTCTAGCTCTATCTTCACATCTATCGAGTTGCGTTGATTGGTCAATAGAAGGTGAGTTATAGGCTTGGGACCGCTGCTGGCTTACTCCGCAATGTCCAAGGCCATTGTGGGTTTATAATTGTTTTTGCGTTTTATAGATTTATATACCGAAGTCCTCAAGTTATCAGTGGAGTGCAAACCAAATGAAACCGTCTTGGCTTGGGAGTTTATAGGAAAGCCCAAATCACCCATCCGTGTGGATCCTGGTGAAGCATTTTCGTTTGTCAATCTAGAGTACATTTGTCGAAATGAGACAAGTGGTGAATCGGTGAGTCAGTGCATAGTAGCCTATAATGCATGCATGCACAGTACTTCACGTTTTAATAGCGGCTAGATTATAGTATACAAATAGCCTCAGAGCTAAGAAGAATATTTCTTTTTGTTTCTCTTAAACTCAGATCACCACTTGCCTAGAAAGTTTTAGCTACAAACATAGTAACCAGCCAGATGCATGGACAAGCGGCGGTGGTAACAAGTCAGTAACTGACGATGCAGATTTCTATGATGAAGAGATTAATTGTACCTTCAGGGCTTGTTTTGCGTTCAATGCTTTCTCAATAAATGTACATTATGACGAAATCTACGCATGGAACTCTGATTCTGTTATGATTAACTGCCAAACTTCAGGTAAGTCGATATAGGCTGACTCTATATCTATAGTAGCTTTACATGCACATACATACAACATGCAGTGCTACTTTAACGACATCATTCATATTGGAGTTTTAAACTACACTCAAGTGGAATGTTATAATTATATACTATCCTATGCATGTACCTATATGTATACTCTTTGTGTGTAATACTATATAGATACAACTATGGCTGTCAGCCCCAGTCCCTCACCATCAGTTACAGCCCCACCGCCTTCACCCACCCCTTCATTGTTAATGCATGATCCAGCAGCTGCTATGAACTCTCCTACCAGCTCTGATAATATCACTTCTCTCACAAATACAACAGGAGCAGAAGTACCAGGTATAAACCCTTCATGTATGCATGCATGCATGGTGGCGGCATAGCTATGTGGGCATGACATTGTGGATCATACAGCTGTATGCATATGCATTTTATTATAGACATTGTTTTTGTTTTAAAGAAGGTACATCGGATGAGATAGAAAGTAATATTGATGCTGCTGGTAGTTCAAGCATTCCTTCTGCTGGTAGTTCAAGCATTCCTTCAGCTGAAATAGCGTTCAGTGTAATATCAATACTGGTAATCTTTATTGGTGGTACAGCGATTGTCATCCTGATTGTGGTCTGTTTCTCTTATAGAAAATGGCTCAGAAAGTTAGTATAGTGATTTTTTTAATTAACATACGAATTTATAAACCTTTTCTTTTTTGCAAAGGACAACTTCTATTCATTATGAATACAATGTAAAGCAGGTCAGTTGTCACACTGAATACTTATAATATTTATAATTAGCCATGGCATCACTCCTATACATGCTACAGGTATATGACGACCCTTTGAAATCCATCAATGTCTACAATATTGACAACATAAGCATCAATGAGTCTAACATCACAGTCTTACATTCACTGGCAGTGCAACCAAATGACTATGATGCTTCCCATATGAGTACCAATAGAGGGACAAACTTCGAGAAGCTGGACTTTAGTATCAGTCAAATGGAGCTAAACAATGAATACGAAGAGTTAGACAGCATTTCTGAGTGCTCGACTATTGCATTACAGTCCAACGGAGAGCAAGACAAAGCAAGGTCACTTATGATCAAAGAAAACCTCCATGAAGTAGTTGAGAATAATTTATACTCAGCTCCGCCTACTCGAGTCGTACCAATGAAGAGTAGAAATGCTAGTGAAAACAGTGCTTCATTGTATCAAAGAAACGATTGCTTGCCAGTTGAGATTCCTCCAGCTGGAACTGGATATAAAAGGCGAGATGATACTGTTTTCGATGGGTACATAACTGAAAAGATACAAACGAATCAAACTGAGAATCAACGATTGAATTCATCCACTGAATCGGCTTACGAGGGATCCAGTATGACTTCCAGCGAACAGGGCACACCCAGCACCGGTTACCTGACGAGAACACTAGTTGAAGGGTGTGGGACCGATGGTTACTGCCAACGAACACAAGTATATAGCAGCTCAAGATCCCCTAGCAATTATTCTTTGCTTGAGGGGGTGGAGCTGGATGACTGTACGATTAGTAGCAACGGTCAAGTTCCAGGCAACGGCAAAGAAACAGATGTCAAGTCAAGCGCAGCTACTTTGGAGTTCACATCATCCGGATATTTGACCAACACTGGACAGCAACCAAAGGAAATAAATGAAGAAGGTGGGGACTCTGGCTGTACGTATATCAGTACAGAGTACCAACAACATACATGGGCTAGTCCATCAGATTACCTTGGGAAGACTTTGTCAGAACAAATGGTGGGCGGGTCTGTTGAAGATGTTTCTGTTGATATTTGTGAGACAGTCAACAGCCATCCTAAGGACACTACCTCTTTCATTAATGGAGCTTCTGATAGAGACAGCCATGCCTTTGATGTGGCAAATAATGCAATGGCTTCGCACCTCATAACAGAAGCACCTGTGGCTAGAAGTGCTGGGTATATTGACGGACAAACAGTAGGTATGGGACTATCACAACACAACACAGGGACACCAGTAATGGAGGATACACAGCTTGACTTATGTGAAGTAGATGAGATTAATACTAGCCCCGCCCACTACCCCGCTCCTCCCCCTCATATAATTACATCATTAACCAGTAATACACCATGTGACACACGTACTGATGGCTATACGTCACTGCCACGTACTGACAACTATACCTCAATACACACTGACAATAATGATTATCAGCACAGCACTGTATTGATGACCCAGTCTGCTGTAGCCCACCCTACAGATGATGGCTATTTATGATCATTTGTCTTTATAAACCACAAACAAGTATTGTATATTTCCAACCCTCATCACTATTATATCATTATTTTAAATAATGACGTCATTGACCCCCCCTCGATCTGCTTTATACAGAGTCAATTTAATGCATAAAGACACAATCTTAATACACATTGTAAATATTCGTTTATAAAAGATTTATTTTTTTTGCAAAGAGTTTTTCTGTATTAATGAAAAGGTTTAAATGATGTATCGACTATTCAACACCCATCAATTAGTACACTGCACACAATCTTGCAGTATGCAGTACATATCAAACCCTGATATTCTATAGCATAGTTTAGTGTAATTAATGCAGCCGTACAGATATACCATCAGTTGCCATAGCTACTATTGCATATTGATAAAGACTGCAGTGCATGATGTAATATTATCATAGTAAAAGGCTACAGAAGGATGTTTATAAGAGAGGAATGTCTACTGAAAAAACAGTGGCAAAACTGAGGGGGGAAGTTATGTGGTCACGTTAATTACAGGTTGATGGGCTTGACAAATGTTTATGAACAGTTCCTCGTAAATTACTGGTTGTCTGGTATCTGTTATGCACAAACAATTAATCACAATATAGCAATAACCATTGAGCAATAATGGTCCATCGCCCACGCAAATAATTAATACCATTAGATAAAATTCCCAAAGGTGTGTGATGATGCAGTTGGGGCTGCAGCTTGCAATTGCCAGTATACCAAGAACGGGAGGATGGGGAGGGGAGGCCAGGGTTCAAAGTATATACTTCTTGATATCAGTAATAACTGGAACTCCACAATGAATTTGTAAAGTCAAGGCCTAGTCATTATTCCTCACTACATGATATGATCCATCCACTGTTAGTGGTTTAATCATTATACGGCTGCTGGGAATCATGTTTATGTAATGTGCTTATGGATAGGCATATGCAGGCAGGCTAATAATGCTGCAATGCATACTAATGCATGCACAAAGCTATCACAGTCATGGCTGCTTGGCCTTTGACAGAGGCGTGTCGGAGGGCGGGGTCAGCATTTGGAAACCACATCTTCATCATGAAGTCAAAGAAGGATGCTGTAAGCAGGAAGTATCGGGAGAAAACTCGTCTGGGACTGGCCGATAGGAAGTGGCTGTTTATATCGAGTCTATATAATATCCATGTGTCGAACCATTCCAATGCGATGAGTATCGGGTATTTCAGAGCTCACCAACGCAGGGGGTTACTGTGATCGACCTGAAAACATGATAATCATACTGCTAGTTGTACTCTGTCGACTGCTCTACGTTCTCGCCGGCTGCCAAGAAGAAACAGGCATGGCATACGAAGGTAAATAGTTGGTTTGTTTACATGTCAACACTTTTGTACTGTTTTATAATTAAAATAGATGCACATTTAGGTGAGGAGATTAATGAAGGGACAAAGGGAGATTGGTTTGATTTAACAGTTGAATGCAGTGAAATTACCAATCAGACAAGGCTAAAATGGCAGCCAGTACCACGGTTCACCCATAGTCTGCTTGAAGGCGCAAGTGTTACAATTATGCCTGAATATACCTGTTTTAATACTTCCAGTGGAGTGAACGTAAGCCAGTGTTATAGAATTATTACAGTGTGTGTAGATCTAATCTAATACCTGGCCTTCTTATTCATTCATTCATTCAGAGAACTGTGGCAATCACAAACAAGTTCTCGGTATACTTAATAGATGATAAACCCATTTTTGAAACATTTGATGATGAAAATTTCTACTGTATCTTCAGAGCCTGTGTACATTCGGATCTTGGAACAGTTTGGAACGAGGACATTGCCAATTGCTCAGCAACAAAAAAAAAAGGTTAAAACTGACATATGCTATTTGGTATTACAATTAAGGCATACTCAATAAAATAACTCGGCCTATGTGCACTGATGGGTGATGGTATTCATAAATATATATATATATATATACCGTAAACGTAGAAATTTTCGACCAGTAAAAAATTCCGTCCTTTTCGACCTTCCTTGAAAAGGCCGAAAATAAAATCAGTCTTTAACTGTGTATACAAACGCCATCTTCTTCAGCGCGTAGCCACGCCCATCGGTCAAAAATTAACTTTTCACTACTCACGGACTTTAAGTCGAAATTTTTACTGGTCGAAAATTTCTACGTTTACGGTATATATATATATATATATATATATGTGAGCTATTGCTTTGTTGCATATATTTTTTTAAAGCATCTAGTTCAGCTAATGTCGTAACATCAATGACCCAGTACTCTGCAACCCCCTCTGTGGCATCAGATACTCCTGCAGGTATTCCAGCATCAATGCTGCCTTCATCTGCAGCTAGTCTCTCTGTACCACCATCATTCCCAGGTTAGCTTTTAATCATGCAGCAGTAGTAACAGTATCTGCTTAATATGCTTCTGGTTTTGCACTCCAGGTACCACTGCTCCCTCTTCTCGCATGATAACCACTCCCTCTTCCGCAATGAGGACCTCTTCCCACATGATGACCACTCCCTCTTCTCGTATGGTGACCACTCCCCCATCCCGCATGACAAACTTTGATTCCCAGGAGATAATCTCATCTTCCTTCCATGCAATGACCTCTAACAATACCTTCGTTGAGACCAGTTGAGTCAATCCCCAATTACCAATTATGCATGAGTAATTCATCTTATTTTAAATCCAGGCAGAATGAGTATTCCATCCAGTAGCAATGCGACTGATCCCAGTAGCAATTCCAACGTCATCACCTCTACCGAAGCAGTATTCATGATTGCTGGTGGTCTAATAGTGGTCGTAGGCGGTATAATGCTGCTTGTCCTTCTCATGGTTTGCTTCTCCTATAGAAGATGGATGAGGAAGTAAGTCCATATGGTACACTGTTATCCCATACCTGTTCCCAATGGTGGTAGCAATGTATATTATAGTGCCAATGGTTTAATTACTTTTTACAATATATCCTGGAAAGGCTTTTATGATAACCTGATTATGTACAATTAACGCAAAATGTTATTGCTGTTTCTGTTGTATTGTTCCATGCACTACAGGACTACGTCAATCCAGTATGATTATGAAATTGACCAGGTCAGGAAATCATACATTATACAACGCATTAGAATCAGTAACTAATGTACCCTTTATGCATGGCATTACAAGATGACAAGATAGAACAGGGGGGGGGGGGGGGGGGGGTTGGGAAGAACTCACGGTCGTCTTTACAGTCTGGACATTCCACTCAGT